>JAGDQP010003620.1:7859-33861 GCA_022664845.1 Lepisma saccharinum
AAAAAAAAAAAAAAAAAAAAAAAAAAAAAAAAAAAAAAAAAAAAAAACTCAACCAAGAAGTAAGAAAAATATAATGAAAAATAATTGCATTCCTTATCCTAACATTAACAAACATAACTGCCACAATACAAGAAAAATTTATGGGTAGCGTGTCTGCCAGCCAAGCGGCATTGGGTAGGTCGAGCGTGGGCACGAATCCGGCCGGCCATCCTGACGGAGGTTTTTCTCAGTCTCAACAGGCGAATGAGGTCGGGATGGTACCATCTGTAAGGCCTTTGCACATCTTTGCGCCTCCCCTATCCTGGCTTAAGCCCAAGACACCTAAAGTCATTAATAAATTCAATTATTTATTGAACACAAGGGAAAATGCAGTATTTACTTGTTACTTGTCTCTTGTCATTTTTCATTGATTTAAAAATGTAAATAATAATAGCTTTGATGAATAAGGTTTGATCATTAATCAACTTGATTGGAACGCTATTCTTGTATATTAGAGGTTTGCACGGGCTCAGCCCATAAATTGCTAGAACTTCTCGGGTTCTTGTCGGGCCTGGGACTATTGTGGCTATTTCCCAACTGGGCCAGGGCAAGCATTGCATGCCAGGGCAAGAAAAGAAGTACAATCTCAGGCCTAACAATAACGTATCAATTACACGTTAATTAATGTAAATATACACTTTGCAGTTAGATAATGACAATGTTGTTACCCACTCAAGGCAATAATTATAAAAATTAAATATACTTTTCTGTTTTCCGAACGCTGAAAGGTCACGGCTCCCTATTAACTCACGTTCACTGTCTCACTTTTAAAACTAGAATTCTCTTCAAGAAACTCAGCAGCTCCATGTTTATTATAAACGTAATAGCAGCATTTCTTCTTGGTAAGAAAAACTTCTTCACTCCGTTTGGATATTAAAATATGTAAATGATATGTAAAAAGTTTACATTTAGTTCTCGAACTTTTCTTAAAGAATAAACTTTTTTTTTTAACCAACTGTTCTACAATTCGCAAATATGTTTAATTTCTTCGAAGCTTTCCACCTTTCATATTAAGACGAGACTTGCAAATCAGTGCTGTAACTACTAGTGATTTGAAATTATCCAACATTTCCAGAGTTATTTTCCCCAGTTGACTGAACATTCGAACATAATTCGATGAATTTTTTTAATACTATTTTAGCACAAGTTTCACACTGTTTGAGCTCCAACACAATATTTTATCAGTATTCCCTACTACTGTAATAAAATATTACAACTTTTGGAGATAGAAACTTATAAAGGGAGCTTCAAACTGAATAGGGAAACAACATCATGGCTGATTATTTTCAGCTTCAGCGCTAGAATCAACCACTAGTACCGTAATAAAAAAAGCTTATTTTGGGGACCCCGTTTTACAGGTGAGGGATACTAACTACTGCATGTATACTGTATAGGGCGGCATCTCTATACGCCTTTCTCCATGGGCGGCACACGCGGCCTCTGCCTTCACATTCTACAGGCTTCCCATCGCGTAAACTATAAATATTTTTTGTCAAACTTCATATTGAACTTTTCACATTTTCAAAAATGCCGCCCTTGAAATTTGGTCAAAATTTGCCGCCCTGGGCTGTAGCCCTTATAGCCCCCACATAAATCCGCCACTGCCCCCACCGGGAATCGAATCCGTGACCACTCGCACTGAAGTCGAGCGCGATACCGACTAGGCTACGCAGCAGCTTATTTTATAAATTACTTTTAAAATAAACAGCTATTAGCGGTAAAATGCATTACTTCGATCTTTGTATACTTAATTTGGGAAAGAGGGTTCCGATAAAATTTAGGCCTAAAGGCCACACTAGCTTGAGATGGTCCTGATTGAAGATCAATATTTATGGTATTAATACATAGTAGATATAGATTCAAGATATAAAAAAAATGTATTGGTGTCTTCCACTTCTATTAAAAACGAATCAAAACTTCACGACCCAATGTTAGAAACACAGTTTATTATTTAAAATCATCATCACATTCAGCCGTTTTCTATTCACTGGATGAAGGCCTCCTCCTTTTCTTTCCACATATCTCGGTCTGCTCCTATCCTCATCAATGTAGCTCCTGAAAAACGCTTGATTTCATTTACCCATCTTACATTTGGACGTCGTCTCGGTCGTTTCTTTCCTCTAGGAATCCACTGTAGTACATTTGTCGTCCACCTTCCATCTGTTCGTGTAGCTATATGACCGGCCCATTTCCACTTCATCTTCTTCGCAGTCTTGATTACATCCTCTACCTTTGTTTGTGCGCGAATCCATTCATTTGTCTTCCTGTCCATCCTGGTTATTCCTAGCATGCATCTCGCTATTGCTCTTTGTGTGACTCTCAATCTTTGAGTCGTTTGCGCATTCAATGTCCAAATTTCGCAGCCGTACATCATCACGGGTAAGACACATTGATTATAAACTTAACGCTTCAGACACATTGGTAGTTTGCTTTTGGAAATGAAGTGTAGTCTTCCAAACGAACTCCACGCCATTTTACATCTTCTATTTATTTCATCAGTCAACTTGGCATTCGATGTTTTAAGCTGGCCTAGGTAATCATACTCATCAACTATACCTATTGGCTCTTTACTTCCTTCTTTGCAGCATGTTGATTGTACATTACTTTTGTTTTACTTAAGTTCATTTTAAGGCCTATTTTCGAACTCTCATTACTCAGTTCTTCCATACTGGTTTGTAGTTCTTTTGCACTTGAAGCAAACAATACTATATCATCAGCGAACCATAGATGATGAAGATACTCGCCATTCATTTTTATTCCCACTTCATCTCAGTCTAAATTTTGGAACACTCTCTCCAGGACCGCAGAAAACAGTTTTGGAGAAATTGAATCTCCTTGCCTTACTCCTTTTCCAACTTTAAATTTTTTACTTTCTTGATGTAGTCTAATGACAGATGTGGCAGTGGAGTAAATGTTTCGCAGTAACTTGATGTATGCACTTTCAATGCCTTTTAATGTTCAAGTATGAATCCCAAACATAGTGGAAGTTCATATTCATTAGTCCTTTCCATAACTTCATTCAATGTTTGTATGTGGTCCATTGTACTAAATCCACGACGAAATCTAAGTCTCGTTCAATACGATTCATAATAACTATGGTGAATATTTTATATAGAACTCACTGTAAACTAATTGGTCTGTAGTTTCCGATGCGTTCTTTGTCCCCTTTCTTGTGCAACAAAATGATAACAGCATTATTCCAATGACGGTATTTCTTTCTTCCTCAGGCACATCGAGAATAATTTAGCAAGTTCCTCTTTCATTTTTTCACCTCCCCATTTAAACATCTCTGCTGTGAGTCCATCTTCTCCTGGCGATTTTCCGTTCTTCATCCCTCGAAGTACTTTATCCACTTCTTCTTTCATTATGTCTGGGACTTCTACATCATTTATTCGTCTTCATTTCCTAGTTCTTCCTCGGAGTAGTACAATTCTCTAGAAATTTTCAAATACTTTTGTAATTTCTTCCTTATTTCGTTAGAAGTGGCGCTAGAAGTTATTTAAATGTGTTCTTCCACTTCATTTCAGGAATTTCAGTTCATTAAAACACTATGAATATAAGTTTAGTCTAGGTGTAATGTAAGGTGCGTGACAGACTTTATTTTAGTGGTACCCCATGTACCAGCGCAACTACTTACCCTGAGGCATTGTCCGGAATAAAGGCCCATAGCAATATGGCCAAACTATATGCTATGGGTCCTTCTTCCGGAAAATGCCCCGAACGGTTACTAATTGTCATATTATGGTCCTTCGGAGAAACACCAACAGAAAATAACATTTATATTTCTCATTCTTGTTTCTTTTTTCAGAGGATCATTTTAAATTTTGTAGCTGCTATTTTTTTTTTTTTTGTATCAATTATTGTTTGTTTTGAAGAGAGGAACTTTGTATTGTAGTTGCTTTCTCACATAAGCTTATAGAAGGTCAGTAAAATTACGTTCATTAATAGGGTGACTACTTTTATTTATTTATTTGTGTAAAATGAATATGGGTTAAGTATGAATAATATATTAACACTTAAAATCGTAGAAATGCCATAGAAATTAAATATAGTAGCAACGTAAATAGTTTGTATAGTTGACATGTTTAAGAAAATTGCCTTTTAAGAAAATGTGATCAGCGATCAGCTCATGTAGTATGTACGTTTTATATTTTTCAGGTCCATGCATGGGTAAATTATGAATCTATTTTACAAAAATGTGTTGTTGGGCGTCTTAGGGCAGGTATTACAAGCCGTTCCTACTACCAAGGGTTGGGATTTTTTCTCTGTGGTGTAGAGAAGAAAAAATCTGATACATCGTCGGCATCAGAAAGCGGTAAGGTTTTTTTTTTTTTTTGCATATCATTAAATGACGTCTTAAGCTGTAATGTTGAATTTGAATTTGGATTTTATTTGTTACCTTTAGGCATCTAAGGCTCAGGCCGGGATGGGGAGGCAAAAGGATGCGGGAAGGTGTTGGTCAGGGTCGAAGTTGAAGGTGCAATCCCTGCATTTGCCTGGTGTGACTAAGGAAAAACCCTGGAAAAACCTCAGTCAGGATGGTCGGCTGGAATTGAACCCACGACTTCCCGAATGCTACGCCAACACTCTACCATTGAGCTACGGCGGCTCGGTAAGCCATAATGTTGTTTGGAATATTAATGTACTGTTTTGTTTTTAAATTTTTGAGTTCAGCATTGGTTTTTACGTAAAAGAAAATAAGATGAAATAATCAAAGTTTAAACAGCTAATTTTCTTTTCTCGTTTTTATTAGCTATGCTGTGTATTTACTCGTTAAATCCTGATTGAAAGATGATAGACTGAAATAAATAAGAGCAATTATATCCTAGATTGTAAGCAATTGTTCTTTCTTTAACGATATGTATTTATAAAATATGACTTGAAAGCTTGAGATAACGTTTAAATTTGAACAGCAACTTTATAAAATTTATAGTCAGTAGAATTATATTATTGTAAATAAATTTAATGTTGAGTATATTTTAATTCAGTACCTTTATGTATTCAATTGGGATCATACATCAAGTTGGGAACCACTATTTGCGAGAATGTTGTCAGTTCGACAATACATTTATCATTAATCATTTTAAGAAACATTGACCCTCTTGTACCGATCTAACAGGCAGTGATTTGATCTTAATTGCATTACCAATGTAAAACGAGGGAAGTCGTTAGAACTAAAACCGAGCGGCCGTAGCAATGTCCTGGGAACGGTCCCAGTGGCCGCCCATCCTGACTGAGGTTTATCCAGCGTTTTTCCTTAGTCACACGAGGAAAATGCCGGAATATTACCTATAAACTAGACCGTGGACAACTACTTTCCAACATTTTCACCCCCACCATATCCCAGCCTAAGCCTGAGATGCTTACAGGCTGTAATAAATTCAAATTAATTAGAACTAAAAGGTTGTTTTTAAAATAAATTTCTAGATGAAGAGATTATCGCGGGATAAGTTTTTATAAAAAGTATGTTTTAAATGTCAAGCCTTTATTTTATAAATAATTTGTCCTATCGTATTAATTTGTTGCTTCAAAACCCTTCAACCCTTCTTAAAAGCAAAAGAATAATTATATTTGGAGTTTAGTGTTAGTTTTATGTAGAAACAAGCAGTCTGCTGTAAGGATTTTGTTCTTTTTAAATGATGTAAATAGCTCAAGAACATATTAATTAAAAAAAAAAAAAAAAAGAAAAGTACTTTGTTTGCTATTCAGTTGTATTAATAGATGAAACTTGTGAAACCATGGCAGCAGTTTCAGCTTCATGTTTATTTTGCATTTATTATTATCACGTTTTGTTTTTATGTTGAACTAAGCACTTCCCGTAGTCTTGCATTTTTTTTTCTATCTAGATAAAGTATTTTAGGTTAAATCTATACATTTTAACGAGGGACTCGATGATTCGCTTTTTCGATTTTTTTCGTCCTGTTTCACGATATTTTACTTTAGTTTTGTTTAAAGGTATATATTGAGTTAATGGGAAAGTTTTTTAGTGTTTTGACATTAGTAAGAATACAATAATTTCTCAACACTAACAGTTAGTTTAATCAAAAATACAATTTCATCTATACTTGATAACACACTTTCAGCTGTAAGTATCAACTTCCTAATATCATTTTCAGTGAAGCTATTGATTCTCGTTCAAAGAGTCGTGTAATACAGATTTGTGTTCTCTGTAAACTGCTATTTTCCCTCTATTTAAATGATTATGTTGTTATGAATTGTTGAAATATAGACTGTTAGGGTCAACAAGGTGACTATCAGTAAATCTAGAGGTGACAATTAACCAAGATAAATCCTCATGATTCTCAGTGTATACGCTAAAATCAATACGAAATCATTCAATGTAATCAAATCTTATTTCAGCAATCGACATACAATTATACATACTATACTAAACCCTTTGTTGAGTATTTACCAAAAACAAATCAGTATTAGCACTTGTGTCAATGCGTATTTGATATCCAACTTTGATTATTGATATTGTTGTTTCAATCACATTCACCATTCAATATTTCCCGATTTCTTAACTTCAATATATTCAATCCGTTTACCTTTTTGTAAAACTTACTCTTGGTTTTTATACATCAAAATTAGTACAGTTCCCATGATCTTCTCCAAATGTATATCTCATAAAATATACGCCAACACATCACACAATCCAGCGTCAAACATGAACATCCATTTGCTTTATTAAAAATAATATCATCAAGTGTTCCTTTTCTTTTAATGTCATTGTCCTTAATCAAAATCTTTTGACCTAAATTCTTTAACCAAGTAATAATCTTCAATTTCAAGTACTTTACACTCTATCAACTCACTCCCTTTCCCAAATAAAGTGTAATACTCATACATCACAAGCAGAAATAAAACTTTTCAAATCACAAGTTTCCCTAAAATGTGTCAGTTGCATAATCATTCTACTTAGTGTTCCTTCAAATGTATCTGTTCCATCGTATCATTTCATAGCAAATATAGCTTCATAGACATAGAAACATTCTTTTAATTTACAAGACAGACAAGATATGAAATATTTCCATAACTATATTTTCTCATTTGCATTAACTCATCTCCATAGTAGTTAATCATCATTGTTTCTATGTCTTCTTCATCATAATCTTCTCTTGTTTTCTCTTTAGGTTTTTCTTTAACTACTTCTATGTCTATATCACACAAAAACTATTTTCTTCCTCTTCTTTTTCCTCTTCTTTCTCCACTCTTTTCTCCTCTTTTATGATTTTTGTCACAAGTTCATCATTTACAGTATTCATTTTTTTGACTTAACTCCAACTAATTCTGACTTCTGGCATACCTTATTACACAATATTGTTTACTTCCCTATTCTCAACCGTATTCTTTGGTTTAGTATTTAAAGCTTTAATCTCACTAGATAGTTTTAATATCTGAGATTCCATTGTATCAAATTTATCTGTCATTGAACATAACTCATCTTGCAGTTGATGTAACAGTGTTTCTAAATTAAGTTATTGCTTATTTACAGAGAAAATTAGCTCATTGGTTTGCGTTCTGCCCAGGTCTAGCTTTCTTGATGTAATCTTTATTTTACTCAAATCTAACTCTAGTAGACGATGCTTCCAACCTGGATGCAATATGTCTAAATCTTTCCTTCATATTATGGTCTAAGACAGATCATAGTTTGTTATGAAAAAAAATAAGTTATGTTTTCATATCCTATATTCATATGGAACATCTAGCTTAGCCGTTAATGGCAGTTTTTCCCTAGCAATAGTTTTTTTTTTTTTTTAAGAAATGAAGAAATTCACAATTATTATACCAGATGTAAAGATAATATGCACAGAGTAAGTATGCAACTGGAAGCAACAAGCAGAAGTCCATACATTCAGGGTACAATATTTTACAATAAGTTACCTGCGTCAATAAAGAAATTAGAAGGTAAACAGTTTAGCAATACCCTAAAAAAACTTCTGGTACAAAAGTGCCCATATGACCTCAATTTCGATTTCACGAGTTAGAATATTGAATGTGTAGATTAATATATAATGCCTATGTAGACTATAGAATCAATTGACCATGTTCATGCGTTTCTAATGTTACGAACAATAAAGAATTTAAATTTGAATTTGAAGTTCTTCCATTGCAATTGTAATCTTTTAGAGTTAGTCCTATCCATCAAATTGTATTCCGACCTATAATCCGCTAACATCTCTACGTGTTTTTGATTTATATTCATTTTAAGAATAAGTAATTCGCTATTAAATGTAATATCAGTATCATGTATATTGTTTATCCAAATGTCATCTATGGAAATTCCTGCAATAATCTGTTCATTTTCATTCGATTCAGTTTGGTACTGTTCATCTGGATACATGTCATGTATGCCTGTGTCCTTGTTATTTCTTTTCTTTTCTTTTTTTTTTTTTTAAAGAAAAAACTGATTCTGGAATTGATTCGTTTGGTGGCAGAAATTGCAAGTTTTACCATTTGTTTAATGTATGGAAATATCCGCAAGTTTTACACTGAATTTTTGCTAAATTTTGTTGTTGCTTATATTGTACCGATGTTACAGATGATTGTTTGGATCTTTTTATAGCATAAACTTCCGTTGAATCTATGTAAGAGGATTATAATGCTTTGCCTAATATTTTGCTTTCTGCTTCAATGGTTTTAAATTGTAATGATAAAGTTGAGGCCTTTTCGAAAGTCAAATTTCAGGCCTTTTCGGAAGTCAAATCCTCCTATGAAGCAATCTTTTTCTTAAAGATCCGTCTAGAACTCCTAACACCAATTAATCTTTGCATGTCTCATATTCAAATGATCCAGATTTACATTTTGCTGCTTGCTTTCTAATGAGTTCAATATATTCTTTAACTGGCTGTTATATTTGTTGAGTATGTGTATGAAATGTATATCTTTGCGTAGTTACATTGATATGCTTTGTATACATTTTTACCAAAATTTCTTCTAACTCTTACTTACTCTAACTCTACTCTTCTAAGTGTTACTTTGAGAATCTCCTTAGGATGAATCATTTCCTTAATCCTAGCTTACAATTCTGGAGACAAGGAGGTTAATAGTATTTACTGCCGTCTTTCTAATTTAACCTCTTGCAAGTCACAACGTACATTGAAACCTGCTAAATAGTTGTCAATCGATTCTCTCGACTCATCAAACTGATAAAACCTCATTTTAGATTCAACCATGTTTCTGTCTTAAATTGTGAGTTCCTATCTTACTATTCGTCGCCAAAGTTGTTAAAATATAAACTGTTAGAGTCAACAAGGTAAATCTAGAGGTGACAATTAACTAAGATAAATCCTCTTGATTCTCAATGTATACGCTAAAATCAATACGAAATTTACTTCAGTGTAATCAAATCTTATTTCAGCAATCGACATACAATTATGCATACTATACTAAACCCTTTGTTAACAAATCAGTATTGGCACTTGTATCAATTCGTATGTGATATCCAACTTTGGTTGTTGACTTTGTTATTTCAATCACATTCACCATTCAATATTTCCCGATTTCTTAACTTCAATATATTCAATCAGTTTACCTTTTTGTAAAAATTACTCTTAGTTTTTATACATAAAAATTAGCACAATTCCCATGATCTTCTCCAAATGGATATCTCATAAAATATACGCCAACACATTACTCAATTCAGCGTCAAACATGAACATCCATTTGCTTTATTAAAAATAATATCATCAAGTGTTCCTTTTCTTTTAATGTCATTGTCCTTTTTCAAAATCTTTTGACCTAAATTCTTTAACTAAGTAATAATCTTGATTTTCAAGTTCTTTACACACTATCATGAATCAAACAGATGGAATTGCGATAGGACATTATCAAGAGATTATGAAGCGTAAGTGAGAATTTAACATCGAAACTGGTTTAATTTAGTATTATTTGCAGTGACACGTGGGGTACGCTATTGTCCGGACGGAAAAAATCCTTTAGATTCCCCCGTGCTGGTTGTTTCTCTTGTAGCGCCTCATTCAATCTGCTCTATTGTTGTCGATAATAGCTTGCTTTTATGGTTTCGCCTATTTAAGGTAACTCATGATAAATTCTTTTTTATAACTGAATCAGCAACACAGTATGATGATCATCTGGTTTATATGTGTTTTTAGAGTAGTCAAAGAATTTCTGCATTTAGTGGGCAAATTGTTAGAGAACGATTAATATTTTTTTAAAAAAAAAATACGTACCTTGGAAATAATATTCCATGTTGTCCTCTTTATTACTGTAAGAATTATTTCCTAAAGCGCTTTTCTCCTTCCCGTGGAAGGCTTCTTCAGGCGAAGATGTGCTGAATTGTGTTTTCTGTATATGGATACATGTATTCGAAAATGTAAATAAAGTATGATAGACTACAAGTATATTGAAAGAAAAAAAGAAAATTGTGTAAGGTGTTTAGATTCTACATCGCCATATTTTGGAACCATGTGTTTATTTTAGTTTGCTGACAAGGCTGATTATACTTCAATAAAAAAATAAAAACAAACAAACAAAAAAGCTAGAGTGTAACAGTTTTGGAAGTATACCACCTCCTTCTTCAGACTGCACTCTATAACTGATAACACACTCATCAGTTGTGGAGTGTACGGTGCAATCTGAAGAAGGAGGTGGTATACTTCCGAGACTGTTTAGTTTCTTTTTGTTATTATCTACTGACTTGAAAGCTTTGAAAACCTAGAATTAGCCCGGAATTTTATTTTGGACCTGGGAAAAACCTGGAAAAGACCTGAAATTAGAGCAGACACCTTGATTTTTTTTAAAAAACGTTATTATTGTTAACTTAAATTTTCACTTTACTAATTTTACTCTGTAAACATTTAAAATAAACTTTATTGAATTTGTAAATTTTAGGTCACAGAATGAGACACTTAAAGTAATTACTTTTTGTAAGAAGCTCTCAGGGACTCTTGACTTCTTGTGAGTACAGGTGTGGCGACCCCGAGGGCACCCGAGCCGATGTCAGCTACACTTCTTCTTTCTAATTGATGCTCTGTTTTTCTCCTCATTTCAACATTCTATTATTCTCTACTCTACCCATGCATGTCTTGTTTTATTTTCTAATTGGGTTAACGTGCGTATCTACTTTGTGTCTGATGTTACACTGAGTTTTGAAGTTACCTTAACTTCAATACATATTTTGTAAAGTATTTGAATTCAAATAAAGCCATTTTAAACGCGCCAAGGACCCAGTTACAACTAGTATGACTTACCTTATTCTTTAATGTCGCCCTCTTAAGTAGTTGCTTCAAAATTAATTCGATAGGTTCGGAACGGCACTTGCTTAGTCCTCAGGCCGTCGTTGAGATGTAATTTAAGTGTTTGTGTAGTTTTCTGTGAGATTAAATTGCATGTTAAATAATGTAAATACTACGACCAGCTTATTTACTCAGGTACTTTTCTTAGGATCCCACTTATTTATTATAGATTAACCAGTTTCGAATTTTAACACGTCTGTACTTACCTGTACCAGGTGTATGCATAAGTAGTTTCCGGTTTACCTAAGAGATGGCGCCAGCGAAAAGTACGCAGCGTATTCATTTGACACATACGTCATTTTGTTCGTCTGACATTAAACTACAAACACACTCAAGTTGAGTCCGCCAAACACTAGCGTCTTTGTGTTATCGTTCAGTGATCATGTCGAAGTTTGTGCCTGAAAAAGAACATTTGCGGCACGCATTGCTTTTCTTATTTAATCAAAAGAAAAAGGCTGTTGAAAGTCATCGTGTGCTGGTAGAAACATATGGTGAACACGCTCCATCGATTAGAACATGTGAGACATGGTTTCGACAATTTAAAAGTGGTGATTTCAATGTGAAAGTCAGTGCGCGCTCTGGTAGACCACAAAAGTGCGAAAACGAGCAATTGTAGGTGTTATTGGAGAATGACCCAACTCAAACTCAACAGCAATTGGCAAAAGCATTAAATGTGTCACAAGAAACAATCAGTAGACGTTTACGAGCAATGGGGAAGATCAATAAACTGGGTAAATGGGTCCCACACGATTTGAATGAACGTCAAATGGAAAACCGCAAAGTCACTTGTGAAATGCTGCTTCAACGCCACGAAAGAAAATCCTTTTTGTATCGAATTGTGACGGGTGAAGAAAAATGGATTTATTTTGAAAACCCGAAGCGGAAAAAATCGTGGCTTTCACCTGGCGAAGCCGGTCCTTCAACACCAAGGCCAAATCGCTTCGGCAAGAAGACCATGCTTTGTGTCTGGTGGGACCAGAGCGGTATTGTGTATTATGAACTCTTGATGCCCGGCGAAACCGTTAATGCACAACGCTATCGCCAACAAATGATTACTTTAAATCACGCATTGATCGAAAGACGACCGGAATGGGCCCGAAGACATGGCAAAGTGATTGTGTTTCAGGACAATGCGCCGTCTCACACAGCAAAACCAGTGAAAGACACCTTGAAATCGCTTGGATGGGACATCCTTCCGCACCCGCCGTACTCCCCAGACCTGGCGCCATCTGACTATCACCTCTTCGCATCAATGGGGCACGCGCTCGCAGAACAGCACTTCAGCAATTTCGAAGACGTTGGAAAATGGCTCGACGAATGGTTTGCCGCAAAAGAGAAGCAGTTTTTCTGGCATGGTATGAATCATTTACCTGAAAGATGGGCGAAATGTGTAGAAGCCGATGGCCAATAATTTGAATAAAACAAAATTATTTTCCCTTGAAAATTACGTGTTTTCTTTACCACAAAAACCGGCAAAAACTTATGCATACACCTGGTACATATAATATTTTGATAATTTTTATTTTTCATAATTCTTATACTCGAACAGGAATTTGTTGTAAATATAACCTAAATACATTTTACTGCACATGGCAGATATTAGACTCTAGTTCTTCCAATATGGGCGCACCCGCTCACTTTTTAAAAAAGAAGATTGTAGTGTTAAACAATAGTGACAGCGGAGTAATTTCAAAATAATGAGTGGGTTTTACAATTGAACTCAAATATTTAGGTTAATAAATAATACACATCTTTTCACATACTTACATATTTATTAAACTTCTCATACAATATAATCTCTCCAAAAAAAAACAACAACTACATATTTAAATTACATCTCTACAACGGCCTAAAGACGGATCGAGAACCGTTCCGAAAGGCCTAGCCAATTCATATTGAAGCAAATACTCAAGAGGACGCCATTGAAAACTTTACTTTAGGGTGAGTCATAATAGTTTAAGTTAAATTCAATTGGGCGGTTTGGCATGCAAGTGGTGTAAGTCCAAAATAGCAATTTTACAGGAGAGCAAGTTTATAGTTTGAAACAGCGTATAAATTCATCCTATACTTTTTAAAAGAAAATTATTGCATGGATGTATACTTTGGAATACAAATTTCCATTCAGTAATAAAAACACCCCCCCCCCCTTCGCAAAAAATAAGGAAACAAATAGCACTTTTGCCTACTACAAACAATAATTGATTGGAATACGGGACGTGGAGTAATATGTTACAGTTTTGCAAGGAAATGCTGTTTATTATGAATGAAGAGTGCATTGAAGAACTAACTGTATCGCTTACCGAACATACCTTTTCCATAGGATTCTATTCTTGGCAAGATCAAGCCAGTTTTCATCACAAGCACCTATTTCTCGCAGATCCCTTCCAATATTGTCCTCCCAACGTCGTCTCAACGGTCTCTTTCCATTCAGCTTTTCAACCAAGATGTAATATAGTCTTCGTTTTTCTCTCATCCGAGCTACATGGCCTGACCATCTTACTGGTCGCGATTTAATTATTCTTACAACATCGGGTAAGTCCTACAGTCCATGAAGTTCTTCATTATACAGTCTCCTCCGTTCTCCTGTCATCTCATTCCGTTTCAGCCCATATATCTTTCTCAAAACCTTATTTTCAAACACTTATGTTCATCTGCTAGGTCGTACTCCAACTTTCCTAACCGTAAAGTATTACCGGCAAGATAACCGTTCTGAATATTTTAAGTTTCAACTTCCTTGATATTAATCACGATGTTAGGAACTAGGAGTTCCTGGACTAGATACAAACATGCGTTGCCCGATGCCAACCGATGTTTTATTTCTACCGTGACCACGTTCTTGCTTACTACGTATGCTTCTAAATATTTAAATTTGTTTACTTTCTCTATGGTCTCATTCTTAATTGTTATTTATCTATCCTGTGTTACGGCTTGTTATCTTGTATTTCGTTTTCTCTACTTTCACCTGTAGACCTATCTCATTCCAAGCTTCTACTGTGACTCGCTGTTACTTTGTAACACATTTGTATCGTGCCCTGTTAAATCTACATCATCCACGTATAGAAACAATTTGTTCAAACCATTCAATGTTTGTCTCTTTTTGTCTTCTTTTATTTTTAGAATCCCATATTTTAATGCAAAGTTAAACAGTAGTAGTGATAAGGCATCACATTGTTTCAAGAACGAGAAACGAAAATAAAATGAAAGCCAAATGAACTTGTGAAGAAAGTAAAAATAAAAATAATAAAAAAGGTTGGGATTTTCTCTGCTGTAAGAAGTCTGTTCAAACTATTGCGAATTAATAATTTGTACCGTGAAACAACTAGGTTGTTTGTCGTTTGTTTTTTCTTGTCAGTTTTGCTTCATCAGTTATTAATTAATTTTGTCTCATAGATTGTTTCAGTTCCGAAAACAAATAACATTTCTTCTCTCCTTTTTCTGGGTCTTCTTCACCTCTCTCTGTTCCTCCTTCACCAACCCTTTTAGTTTATTAATTTTTTTTTTACACTGCATTCTTTTTCATTGTTTCACTATTACGCAAAACATTTTGCTCAACCATGATAGTAATAATAAAATATGTTTCATACACTTTCATTATCAAAGTAACAAAATGTGCACGTGTGCCAAAGCACTCGTAACAGAGTTCGCTCCTATGTCGAACACAGACACATGCAAATACACACACTAAACACAGAAATAAGGGTTGATACACATAATTCTTTATCTGGTGTTGATACACGTTTCATTGCGATAAAATTAGATTATGTTGCATAGCGTATGTTGCACAACCATCTTACATTATAAATGATGGTGTCAGGTACACAGCTTCCACGATGCAGTGGTTACGACTGGGATAAGCACTAGGGAGGCGGAGCAGGTTCGAGCTCAGCTCATCTTGGCAATCCTGACTATAGTTTTGGAAGATTTACATTACACAATACAGGAATAAGAACAAAAGCCGATGTACGGTTATACGGTGTGACTGCGTGTGTCAGAATGGTGGACATTGGACAGATACCATTTGATCACCAAACTGTTCAGTCATTTCGTTCAGTGGAATAATATTAAACTCCTTTTGTCGGCATTTTGATACTACTGAACTGGTACCCACATCATTTGGCAACTTATAGACGTAGCTGCATAGTGTTGGAAAATAGTGTTAGTTGAATTTCGGATTTTTTGGACTTACACCACTTGTATGCCAAACCGCCCAATTGTATTTGAACTTATTTTATTTATTGTATTTGGGCAACTTTATCTTAATCGGGTAATTGATAAAATAGACATACTTTGTTTGTTTGCAGGAACAAAAATATTATAAATTAATAATACATGACATAAATGCATTTGTGTAAATAAAGTAACTGGCCATTCCCCGTCAAGAAGAATATGCAATAAAATGTGACCAAATGATTTAAAATGTGCTTCGTAGTTGGGTTTCACATGCACATGAATTAAACTCTTATTGAATACACTTTTCTTTATTTTTATTTTTTTGAGAATTGGTTAGTTTCACTAAAGAGTATTGGTTAGTTTCAACTAAACATGTAGAAAGGTAAATTATATTTCGTTAATTTTGGATCTGAACTAATTTATCGTTGAAATTTTATTAAAAGACATGAATTATACATTTAGGTTGTACTATTCGTTTGTTTGTTACTGTACAATTTTCTCAACTGGCTTCTTGTGTGAAATATTCTACTTTATTTTCTTGTTTGAAATCTCTCAAAAACGTACATTTTATTTAGTACATACATATATTTTTCATGTTCTATAAGGACTTCTAAGAAGTCTGTTTATTACAGTCAGTCTGACATTGTCTTAAGGAACATTTGTTGATACGTTCCTTAAGTCCGATGTTATATACAGTAAACTGATAAGCGTTGGCATTTTCAACAAGATCAATCGATTAAAATTAACTTACTTAGAAACGTTAATAGCACAGAAGTGGATGTAATGAAAAGTAGAAAACTATCAAATTTTTATGTGCAATGCTTATGGAGCATTTCAGTTTGAGGAAAACTTGTAAAACCAAAGGCTTAACTATGGGCAGGCCTGTTATTCCCCAATTTTGCAGATAGCATATTGAACTATTTTTAAGACAAAATATTAAGATAAGATAAGACTTGAAATACATTAAGTAATACAGATACGTAGACGACATGATCTACTTATACATACATTAACAATACAGCAGACAAAACCCAACACTAAAATTTAATTCAATTCTATCATTATTTGTAACGATTTCAGTGCGTGATGCAAGACGATATTTAAGTAAGGACAATCCAACAAATTATTGTGGAAACTTACTTAAGTTATCCCAGGAATCGTCACAAATTCGTAATGTGTAATTAACTACTTACTTTTCCGAAATGTGAGTTCCTAAAGATCGGGCAGTGATACTTTCCTCAGGACAATGCACTAAGTTGCATCTGTGACTTTAATGTGTATTTTTTCTTAACAAGTTACTGTATCAAATGTTTCCTCGTTTCCTACCTCAGAAAGTCTTATCCAGACCTTGAGAAAGTCCTACTAGAAAAAAAATGAAAGTCCTACTAGTGCGAGGTCTGTCTCTCGGTGTGAAATTTTCGTAAAAAATTATACTAATTTCTGAATTTCAGGAGGGGTGGGGGGATCCGGGCCCCTTACATCTGCGTACGTCCCAGGCCTGGTTACATATTGCTAAATTTGTGTGGACCCTCTGATATAACTAGGGTAAGAAATAAGGAAATCAGATACACTTTTATTTTTAAAATGTTTATATAGTTACAGTTGATGGCTGGATTTCAAGCCGATCCAACTGGATCAAGATGATTTCTTCCTCTAGATTTTTATTAAATTCGTTAACAAATAAGTGAATATACGTACCTTGATTCAGAAATAACCTATTCTGTCAAAGGAAAATGTTTGGATTTCATTTTGATTTCTGCCCTTTCAGTTTGTGTCTTATCAATTACAAGATCAATTAGTTTCATGAAGTAATTCCTTTACCTTATTCGGGCACTTGAAGTGAATATAGAAAAAATAAATGACAAATTATGAAAATTAGATGAAAGTTGAGTCAACAACTATTGGAATATAGACATGTCTTACCCTTTGTTGTACCCACTTGCAAAACCTGTTAAACGACAATTTTTTCATGTATGATGGTTTGGACATCTACAAAATGTTAGGAATATTGTCTATAGTTAGAAAACACAATGAATACAACTGAAAGTTGTGTATCATTCATATTCTAATGTTTAATTTTATAGATCGCTCCACATTTATTTAATAAATAATTAAGATTACTTTAATAAGGTGTACATGCTAGCTGTTTGGTCAGTAATTTATAATAAATATTCTGTATTTTATTGTAAGTTTAAAATATCTTTTCTTGCAGCAGCAAAAGATAATGAATCATTATCCAGTGCCAACAATGGTCCTGTGCCTCCTCGGTTAGATTGGTTCCAGAAACTTCGTAGTGTAAGCCTTATATTTTATGCAAAATCTCGAGAAAGGATAGTAGTTCAAGTGAGAGTGCTTATGAGTGACGACAAAGATATTTCCGTCCATATAAATTTTGGTGAACATATATACATAGCGCATTTGTTGTTAGAGAATGAAGTGCTTTGGCCATGTAATATTAAAGTGAAAAGTGAAACAAACAATGTGGAAGTTATAGTGTTTAAAAAAGAAGAGAAGTTGTGGAAACAGTTTGGAAAACTTCAAGATGATCACGGAAAACTTAAAAGTTCTGCTGATTATAAGCCATCTTATTGGACGTTGACATTGTTCAAGATTTTAGAAGTGTCACATGATACTAAACTTTTCCTGTTTAAGTACAAGGACAGAGTACTGAATTCCATCCCTGTAGGTTATCATGTTCGTGTAAGAACTAGTATAGAAGGTAAGATTTTTTATTTCTGGCTTAATATTTAAAACTAAGTTTGACTGGAAAATAGCAAAAACCAAATGAAAATAAAACGAACTTTTTAATTATTAAAATATAAAATCTAGCATCACTCATTGTAAGTATTGTAGAAACTCAAGGGAAAAGAATTACCGAATGAGAGTATTTGTTTACCTTATGACGTGTCGGCTTAGTGTTTTAGGTTTTCTCAAATATAGGAACCGGTATATAACCTACGTGAAAAAGTGTTACCGTTTGCCGATGGCTTCCTTTTATTCACTGCTTTTCTATTCTTCTGTTTGTCTTCTGTAATAATAAGCTTATAGTCGATACTGGCCAGATCTAAACTGTTCTAAGGTCTACCCCAGGAGAAAATCAACAGGATGTCTGTTAGAATTTTTATCAATTACGAAATTTCGTTGCGATGACAGCATTTTAAACTTACCTACAGTATCCTCGTAATGTCTAAATTGTTTGTCATCGCCACGAAATTTCGTAACTGATAAAAATTCTAACAGAAGGTACAATTCAGATTGTTTAGTTTTGGGGATGTAAGGCAAAATTTGAGAAGAGATGTGTCAGTAGTTCATTTTTTTTCGCTTTTTGAACGCAAAAGATTTAAAGCTGGGAGCGATCTCGTGAAGTTAGGAGGTGACACCCCTCCTGGAGGCGGAGGAGGTCTGGCAGTATTATTGAAATCGAATGATACAACACGAACTTCTGTATGTCAACCTGAAGTGTCATTTTTCCTAACCCTAAAAGGATTGCTATATATATCATCGGAAACCGGGACAGGATCGGCAAACCGGGACTGTCGCCCCAAAAGGCTTCTACCACTAACTGGGAGGAGACCCCTTAATTCATCTTGCTAAGGCTTAAGAGAATCGACCGGGGTAGACGTCTAATGTCCAATCCATACGTTCACGTCGTTGGGCCTGTTAGTACTCAAGCAACTGCTTGGCGAACGAACATGGATAGGCTGCTCACTAACTCGCATTAGCAAACAGCGTGGTGAGTCAAATGTCAGCACCCCTTCTTTCTTTACACATGATGGTACAAGTAAGGAAACAGTCTCGGAGAACCTCATTGCCCGGAGGACGGAATGCAGCTGGCAAGGGCAGCGGTCAGCCCTGCAGGAAGTCAGAGGGTCAAACTGACCGGTTTTTTTTCTATTTACTAAACATAACTATATACAATATGGCGTTTCCTTAACACCAGCTCCGCACCAGTCCGCTCTGTCCATTTTCTTTCCTGCCAGTTAAAAACGTTTTTGCGAAACTTATTGGTTTTCTATTGTGTTTGTGTTGTTATTGTACATCTGTCTCAAGAATCTACCATTTAAGTATCCTTTTTTTCTAGCTGTTTTACCATTATATATATATATATATATATATATATATATATATATATATATATATACACAGAGCGATTCACGAAATCCGTAACAGGACCATAACTCAGTTCCTAGTGCACAGAAATATCTTGGAAACAAAAAAATGTTCATACCGAAGTGTATGTGCGGAATCACGTGATGAGGCTTTGAAATAAGGGGCGTCTCGGGAATACCTCTACGGACGGCAACTTCAAAATTTTAAATTGAAACAAAGTTTTTATTTTGCTTTCTTTGAAACAAACATGAAATTTTGAACAACTTTCAGAGGAAACATTTAAAAATGTCTTCAGTTACAAGAGCTACTTGGTAAGTTAACTGTTGACGTACCAATTAACTCTTGTAATTGCCAAACGTTACGAGTTATTAAACAATGTTTCAGCTAAAAGTTGTTCAACATTTCATGTTTGTTTCAAAGAAAGCAAAATAAACCATTGTTTCTACTTAAAATTTTGAAGTAACCCCCCGCCCCGTAACAGTATTCCAGGGACGCCTCTGTTTTTGAAAATTTTACCCTTTGATTCCGCATATACCATTTAATATTTCACTTTGGTATGTAACCTTTATTTACAATTTTCTTTGAGTTATAGCATCCGAAAAATCTCGAAACCCCTCTACATCATGTTAATTTTGGTCTTCTAGCTACCAAACGGTATGAGCTATCGGAAAGTGTTTCCTCTAAAAGTTGTTCAAAATTGATCGATTGTTTCAATGGGGGCAATATCAACCCCTGTTGCGATTTAATACTTTGAAGTTGCCTCCCCCCCACCCTCCGCGTAGAGATATTCCCGACACGCCTCTGATTTCCGAAGCATCACCACGTGATTCCGCACATACACTTTGGTATGAACATGTTTTGTTTCAAAGATTTCTGTGCACAAGGAGTTGAGTTATGGCCCTGTTACGGATTTCGTGAATCACCCTTATATGAAGTTTGTAACCCTTGTACAATATCTGTTGGTGTTTGTGGAGTCCGTTTTGCCACATAGCTTCTAGAAAACGTGAAGCACTTTAGTGGTGCTCCTCACTAAACGATCCTAAACAACACAATAAAACAAGTTTCCGATCGGGTTAGAGCAGAATAAATTTTGGCTTGTCAAGGCAGACATTTTAGGTAATAAACGCCTTATTATCGCGATGACGGTACACTAAAGTATACTTGATAAAATTATTGGCAATGGGAACGTGATGTTAAAATGTTACTCCATCAGGATTATAAACAGTACAATGAGACAAGCCATAAAACATTCTTGGCTGTTTGGCTTTATCCTAAAAAATAAGTTCATCATACTTTATTTGCTCCAGAGATGTCAGTAGTCTTTCCAAATTTGTTTTGTCCTGTCAAATGGTCAATCTGACAAGTTCAGTTTTCTAGTCAAGAGTTTAATTTTTAATTGTTACTTGCCTCTGTGTGTAAATTGTTTGTTACTTTGAAATTTTACGATTGTTTTCAGTGTTACTTTAAGTCTAAATGCATAAGAAATACCTTTTGGGTAAGTATTATCAAAAATTACAGACTTCATTTAAAATCAATTTGACATCATCTTAAGACGCGTAGATAAAACGCCAATTTTTAAGGCTTAAATAATAAAATTTTCTCAAGGTCACTAATTCCGAAACCACATTTTATTGACGGAAACACGTGAATTCTTGAAATGCGAGTAAAAAAGGGCCTTGGTTAATAATAAGAAAATTACAGTTTAATAAGCTAAGTCAGTAGTAATTTTAGAAGTTGAGAAAGGTCCTAAAAGAAGATAAAGCTTACAAATGGTAGAATTTTTCCTGGGAAGTACTCCCTACCTCCAGATCTTCGATTCTACCCTGCTGAGTAAAATAATTTGAGAAGTGTGTGTGAGACAATGCATACAAAATACAATACATTAAGGCACAGTGCTTGAACCCATTTAATATGAAAGGACACAGTAGCAGTAGGAAACAATTGAGGAACATGCAACCATGGATGATTGAAAAACTGCTACATTTAACCAGTGATCAAATGATTTGTGAATATGTAGGGAAAAAATGAGCTCGAGTGGGGCAAAAACGAAGATTATATTCCATCGTGGTCGGTAAGCCGGAGGAAAAGAGGCCTTTGAGACGATAGAAACGACGTTGGGATGACAATATTAGAAGCGATCTTCGAGAGGTTGATGTTCGTGCTAAAAAGTGGTTTAATCTTACACATCATCAAATCCAATGGTGAACGTTTGTTACTGCTGGGATGAACTTGCGAGTTCTGTAAGCCATGTAGAGTGAGTGAGTTAATAGGAAATAAACTAATGGGGATTCTGTTACTTCTGAGGAAGCTCAGGGCACTGCATTTGATGAGGAAAACTATACAGAAGTGACAATATAAGGAAAGGACCATTTTTTCAGTCATTTAATAACAGCTTAAGTAGTTGAATTGAATTGAAATTATTTTAAGGCCTTTAGTCAACTATGGCTCAGGCCGACAGCTTAAGTAGTGTTGGAGCATCACGGATCAAGAGGAAAATAATGAAAGAAGGAACATGTTATAAAAGAAAATAAACACATTGCATCGGGACGCTTGACATCAGAACGGATGGCAAACCTACTACTCACAGAAGTATGTCTCCACAAAAATTGTACCAGGTCCTTGTACTACTGTTTACCACACAATAGCTACAACCAGCCGGGAACTGCACGGCAAGTGAGAGATTTTCAGACATTTCTGAACTTGTCTTTAGTGCAAGAAGGGTTTAAGTGCATATTAAATATTTTTTCCCTCCCGTTCCCAAAATCATCCCAAAATGAAATTTGCAACAAAAATGGTTGCATTTAACTATACAGCATAGTTTGTTTCTGAAAAAATGAAGATACACTTTTTTTATGATATTCAAGGTCAAAGTTTACATCGTGTGACCTTAATATGAAAAATGCAATATTTTTCTGTAATAGACCAATTCCACGAATATGTCATACCCGATGGTAAAAACTGAAACATACTGTGAATTTATTTTAATTAATACAATCGATTCTTGAAAGGTATACGATTCATGTTTACATAAAGAAATGAAAAAGTCATTAGCACAAATGCGTAATTAGCTTCTGTTTTGGGATTATTTAAAAAATCTCAAAAAGAGTTACAATTGTACTTCATTTTAACAGTTAAATACTCAGCTAAAAATGTAGGAATTTTAAATTTTAAAAGTGATAAATTAAACTTAGTTCTTTTCTATTGATTTGTATCTTAATGATTGTCCTTACGCCCTGGCAAGCATTATAAAAATTGATTACATATTTATGTCAGTGCGTGACTCTTCACATATACACTGCAGCATATTTGATGAAAAGTAAATTGCTCTTGTATGGTGTTTTGGAGTCAAATGCTAAACAAAAAGTATTTTAAACCTTTTTCCTAATCACAGTAGATTTTATGTTAATCATTAATATAGTGTGGTCAGTGTGTTACGTTCTCAGATTATGGTGTGTGTGCGACTTCCAATGTATTACGAGAAGTACCGTACACTGCAGAATATTTGGTGAAAAGTAAAGTTCTTTCATGTGGTGCATTAGAGTCAAATGCTGAACAAAAGGTATTTCAAATGTTTTTCCTAATCACAATAAATTTTGTGTAAAACATTAACGAGTAATTCGACGCGTCACAAACTGACATTCAGAATATACTTTTTGACTGTAATTGCGATATATCTCAGAGAAGTTCAGGAAATGCAAATTGGACATACGATATGCTAGCAGAAATATTGGAAACCACGTTCTCGCTTAAATAACACGTATATTTTAAAAATACTATTTATTATATAATATTAAAGTTGACATCACGCACTGACATTTTTATAACCCGCACATACACTTTGATATACGTTTCACCAAACTCTCTGAAAGTGTGGGCCCAACAAAAGTATACTTAATAGGGGAATGTTTGAAGTTTGATTTTCATAAAAACAATATCAGGTTGTAGGTAGTAACAGCATATAGGAAGATAAAAAGAGTCTGACATATTGACATGATCATGTAATTGAGTAGACAGAAATTCATTTATGTCAATATATAAAAGAAAAAAGCTTAATATGTATACATTTTTAATTTTGCGTTCCAATATTTTTAGTTGTGTAACTGAAAATGAATAAAATCGTAGTTTCTTTTAACTTTTTAAATAATCTAACAACAGAAGCTCACTATGTTTTTGTACTAAGACTTACTAAAGTATTTTTAGTAACGACACATCGTATACCCAGGGCTAGCTTGTATTTTTGCAAGGGGAGCAATTTTCGAAAAATGTACAACGCCCATCCTTATCTTCATTTGCCTCATCCAGTCCGGTGCTTGAGGGCGTGATTCTCCCAGACTCCCCTGTGGAGGATGTCACCCCTGAATACTCAAGAGCACCTTCAGTTTGAATTTTTTTATTGTAAAAAACGATAGAAACTGTGCAAAACTGCACTAAAACCCGTATAGGATTTGTTTGAACTTGGTTAGTTTAGGATCCTACACTCTCATTTCCACATTCTCCAATCTGACCTAGACACAAAATCAATATTCCCCACCAAAACTAGATTAGTTTTTCAACATTTACTTAATCTTAGAAACATCTTAGTCCGTACAAATCCTTCCTTGCCACCACCCCAAACGGGCGCCCATGCATGCATGAGACCCAGATATAAGACCTGCTCCATTTTCATTACTTCTCCCACAGTCAGTATCAATACTACTAATGGTCAATACACCCTAAATCCCAACAGTACATGCCACACCTCTAATGTTAAATACATCCTAACCTGCAAGTTCAGTGATGCCTTTTATGTGGGGGAATCAGGTGGACCTCTCAACGTTCGTGTTAATAACCATCGCCACCTTTGCACTATTTACAAACCGGATGCCCCAGTCTCCTTACACACCGAGTCCCACAATACCAATTTTGACCTATCTTTCCTGGTTGCTATAATCCACATTTTACCCCTTACGACCAGCACCTCAGCACGTCGTCTGTGGGAAGGGGCCTTTATTAATGGTCTGGGCGCGAAAATGTATCCTGGACTTAACCTTCAATAACTCTAACCCGTTTGCTCTGCATTTTCAACACTTTTCCTTCCACAATCCTATCCAGTACTTACACGTCAATTGTTCCACGCGCCATCCAGCATTCAACTGTTCTCCAAACGATGCACCGTCCGCTACGTGTCGCTACTGTCGTCCTAGTCTTTTGTTCTTTCCACGTGTGTGCGTCTCTCTTCTTCCACAGCAAGTATGTGATATTAATATCGAAATATCGCAAAAACTATGTGAAAATTAGTGTTGTGTATGTGTGTGTTTGTTTTTCTACGGAACATATACGCTGTAAGTATCTTCCTTACTTTTTATCATAAATTTACCTTATATATATGTATATATGGAGTTATGGAGCTAATAGTCATAGTTGATGAGTATGTTTACCTAGGCCTGCTCAAAACATCGAATGCCAAGTTGACTGATGAAATAAATAGAAGATGTAAAATGGCGTGGATTTCGTTTGAAAGACTACACTTTATTTTCAAAAGCAAACTACCAATGTGTCTGAAGCGTAAAGTTTATAATCAATGTGTCTTACCTGTGATAATGTACGTATTGAAACTTGGACATTGAATGCGCAAACGACTCAAAGATTGAGAGTCTCACAAAGAGCAATGCAGAGATGAATGCTAGGAATAACCAGGATGGACAGGAAGACAAATGAATGGATTCGTTCACAAACAAAGGTAGAGGATGTAATCAAGACTGCGAAGAAGCTGAAGTGGAAATGGGCCGGTCACATAGCTAGACGAACAAATGTACTACATTGGATTCCTGGAGAAAAGAAACGACCGAGACGACGTCCGAATGCAGGGGGGGGGGAAGATGAAATCAAGCGTTTTTCAGAAGCTACATGGATGGGGATAGCAACAGACCGAGATATGTGGAAAGAAATGGGGGAGGCCATCATCCAGTAGTGGATAGAAAACGACTGAATATAATGATGATGATATATATATATAAAGTAAATTTAAGACAAATGAAGGAAAAAAAGGTAATACTTACAGCTTATAGTTTCGTATTAGATCACATAGATTCACATATAAAAAAGTCACTATATGTCGTGTATTACATGTTTTCAAGTATAGAGGAGAACAAAGTTCACGTGTTCACAAAATACAAGTTTGAAGATACAGTGGCGACACGTAGCGGACAAAGCATCAAAACTGGAGAACAACTGACTACCGTAGCGCGTCAATTTCCGGAACTTGAAATAATAACTGTATAGCGTGTAAGTTCAGGGTAGGATCGTGGATGGAAATGTGTTGAAAATGCAGAGGAAAAGGGGAGCCAGAGTTATTGAAGGTTAAGGCCAGGTTTTATTTTCGCGCTCAAACCGTGAATAAAGGCATTCTCCCACAGACGGCGTGTTGAGGTGCTGGTCGTAGGGGG
>JAGDQP010003620.1:35055-59584 GCA_022664845.1 Lepisma saccharinum
GTAGCCTAGGTTGACTAGAGCCTCCTGAAGGCGTTGGTTGTAAGTTTCAGCAGCAGAGGTGGTGGAATTCAGGCGTTGTCCTCTGAGGGCAAGGGAGAAAGGAATCGCTTTCTTGGTGTGGTAAGGATGTGGAACTTGAATAGTGTAAATACTGCATATGGTTGGTGGGTTTTATGTGAACGGAAGTGGTGAGGGTGTTGTTTTCTAAAGTGATGTCCACGTCAAGGAATGTAACTCTTTTGTCGGAAATAGACCAAGTGAACTGGACAACACGGAATTGCTTAAGTTGTTCTAGGAATGTCTTGAGACTGGTTTCACCATGAGTCCATAGCATCATTATATCGTCCAAGAATCTTACCCAGAGTAGAGGGGTACACATAAAAGTTCATCCACATTTTACCCCCTACGACCAGCACCTCAACACGCCGTCTGTGGGAGAATGCCTTTATTCATGGTTTGAGCGCGAAAATAAAACCTGGCCTTAACCTTCAATAACTCTGGCTCCCCTTTTCCTCTGCATTTTCAACACATTTCTATCCACGATCCTACCCTGTACTTACACGCTATACAATTATTATTTCAATTTCCGGAAATCGACGCGCTACGACAGTCAGTTGTTCTCCAGTTTTTATTGTCTGCTACGTGTCGCCACTGTATCTTCAAACTTGTACTTTGTGAACACGTCAACTTCGCTCTCTTCCTCTATACTTGAAAACGTGTAATACACGACATATAGTGACTTCTTATATATGAATCTATGTGATCTAATACGAAACTATAAGCTGTAAGTATTACCCTTTTTTTTTTCCTTCATTTGTCTTAAATTTACCTTAAATTGCCCTCCCGGCTTTCCTTTGTACTAGTTATATATATATATATATATATATGTATAAGATGGTAAAAAAAGATAAAGAAAAGGGTACTTACATGTATGAAAACCAAGACAAGTGTACAGAAACTTCACACACACAAAACAAAAGTGGTTACATTTCGCAACAGCGTTTTCACATGGTTGGAGAGGAAAAAAGGACAGAGCGGACTGGAGTGGAACCAGGGCTAAGGCGCCATGTTGCTTACAGATGCTGGGTGACAGGGTGGCCAAGTTATGAAGGCGGGGAAGTCACTAAATGTGTCGGAGAAAAACACCAACTGGAGAAAAAAGAGTGGAGGTTACTAGGAGTAGGAAAGGGGCTTCCTAAATGAAAAAGAGAACAAAGAATCAGAGGGGAGTGGGAAATAATAATAAGAAAAATGTTAATAAATAATAATAGGGAAGATGAAGGTGAAAGGGAGAACAAAGAAACAATATAGAAAAACAGAATAAAAGTGCAACTAGAGACCGAACGAAGAGAATGGAAGAAGATGAAGAAGACACCGCTGCAGGGAGTTACAGGCAGTTCAGGCCGGGTTCATGGTTGGACAAAGGAGGGAGATGTACGTCTGCTCCCATCTCTTTCTAAATGTGAATCAGGGTTCAGGATTTTCAGGATGCTGACTCGAAAGGTTTCGTCAAAGGTGCAGCCATGAAGAGAAGTGTGTTTAGTTATGTGGAGGTGCGGAAGTTGTGGTTGGGAGGAGTAGCGATGGTTGTTGGTACGGAATGTAAGAGGAGTTTTGGTTTCGCCAACATGGAAAACGGAACATAGGTTACATCGTAGGAGATAAATGAGGTTGGAAGATGCAACTGCTGGAGTGTCGGAAAGAATAGATCTTGTGAGTGACAGGATGTACGAAGGTCAGACTGGGATATAAAATAGGACAGGTTCTGCAGCGGGGTCTATTGCATTTGTCAGGTTTGAGGTGAGGGGGCGGGAATTGTCAAGGTCTGTTGAGAAGCGTGTTGAGATTCGGAAGTCTGCGGTAGACTATTTTGGGGCACGACGGGAAAACTTTCAGTTTCAGGTGACGCACCAGTTTGAGGAGCTTTTGGAGGGCCTGAAGGCTGGGGTGGTACTGGGTGAGAAGATTCAGATCGAAGGGAGCTTCGCGAGGAGGTCGATTGGAGTTATGGTGATTTCGAGCACAGTTCAGTTGTTTACTGATGAGGTGTTTGGGATATCCACGGTCAGTGAGAGCTGAGGAGAGGTTACTGAAATAATTTTCGAGTAGGTCATCAGAGAAACAGATGCGGGAGCCCCGGACACCAAGAGAATATGGAAGAGAGCGTTCGGTAGTTGTTGAAATGGAGATACTGCATACTGTTGGTAGGATTGATGTGAACGCCTGTCTCAAGTCGATTGTTCTCGAGCCAGACATCCACATCAAGGAAAGGTATGTGTTTCCTGGAGAAGGACGAAGTGAACTTAACGGGAAAGGTGTAGTTGAGGTTTCACTGTATATGTGCTGAAAATGAATATGAATTAGCAACATGGCTGCTCCTTAGCACCAGCCGTACCAATCCTCTCTGTTCATTTTCTCTCCTATTATGTGAAAACGCTTTTGCGAAAAGTTGTCACTTTTCTTGTGTGTTTGAAGTGTTCGGGTACACTTGTCTTTCCATCCTGTGACGTAAGTACCTTTTTTCTCCCTTTTTTTTACCTTCTTCAGTGGTAAACGCGTAGATGATGATATTAGGCAAGTGAGATATATATATCAAGGAAGTTCATAATTTCCTGACTTTGACGATCTTTTGTAAATCTTAGCGTTGGATGTATTTTGTTTATTTCCTTCAGTGATAATTAAGTTTGACATCACCTTTATGTAGAATCAACGTGTCATCTACATACTGATAATATCTGATTGGTTGTAATATTGGGTGCTTATGGGTCACCGATTCAAAGGTTCATCATCAACAATAATTTCGAATCGGTAATCCTTAAGCTTCCAACGTTACATTGAAGTACATGTTACCGGTATGTAGATGATATATGCTTACCTTTAATATGGAACATCATCCTCGCTGCCATCGTATCTTCTAGTGGCAATTAAAAACACAAACACAACTACCTCCGGACGGGCGTAAACCGTAGTGCTGTTACCGCCCATACAATTTATTTTTTCTTTATCTTACAAACACAACTGTTTCACCAAATTACTCATTGGCTTCATCAACTGCACAAGGAAGGTTAAAAGGTAAAGGGGATAAAGAAGCTGTCTGCCGATATGGCCTTTGTCAGTTTACTTTGCAGGCAAAATTAAAAATGGCGGTCCCGGGCGGTGACAAGGTAGGTGCAATGTTGCCATAGTGTGTTGCGGAATGGAAAGCTGTTGCCAGATACCTAAACAGAAGAATTTCGATGAACAACTGTGTGTTTGGTTGTATATGGGAAGTTGTGTGTATGAATTTGTTTTTATTATTGTTATTAAAAAAAGTTGAAATAAATAAAGGAATGTTTGAGAAGAATATGTGTTGTTGTTTGATTGCATTTTATTTATTATCTCAAACCACGACTTATTTAACGTGCCTTGATCTAAATTTAATGCAGGTTATTTTTTGTGAATAAGGATGCTTTCATAAACCATTCGCTCTTTATGGGAATCAAATTCGTACAATATCTTGGCATCAGTTATTTTATGTGTAGTAGTTTTAAGGTGTGAGAGGCCGGATGTGGGATTTTCATTCTTTTTGGCATCTCTAATGTGTTCCTTGACCTTGCTATTAAAGTTCCTTTTTGGCCACTCTGATGTACACGTCCTTGCACTGGGTAGTGATCTGGTAAACTCCACAAACTTTTTTTGGACATAGTAACTTTTAATCTGTGTGAAGTTTTTATTTAATGTTTTTGGATGTTTTAGGGTGGGTTTCAACTTATTTTTAATAAAAACTTTTTTCAGCCTATCGGTAACAGGTTGGTACGAAGGCAAACCTATACATGTTTTATCATCTTCTTTCTCTTCACTTTTCGTTTTCCTGCTTTTATAGTGTTTCGAATTTGCTCGGTGGTACCATTTAAACAGTGTGTGTGAATGATATCCATTTTGTTGTCCTATCCGTATTATGTATTCTGCTTCTGTTTAAATCTTTTTTTGTTGTACAAAGGTTGAGAGCACGTTAAAAAAAAAAAAAAAAATAAGCCAAACATTATATTTCATTTATGCAGGATGGCCCGATTTAGCGCGTATATATTGTTCTCCTGAGGTAGGTTTCCGATAAACTGTAGTTTGAAATTTATTATTTTGACTGTATATTTGTAAATTTAGGAACCTGATGACAGCATTAGTTTCTAGTTCTTTTGTGAACTTAATGTTCCTGTTAATATTGAGCTGTCCAAGAAATAATTTTATGTGTTTGTATTTCCTATAAAGAATTAACGTGTCGTCAACGTACCGGTAATACCTGATTGTTTTTAACTCCGGATTTTTTAAATTTCACATTCAAAATGACTCATGATTATATCTGATAATGTATGGGTCAAGGGGCTTCCCATAACTAAGCCTGTGTTTTGATTATAGTAGTGGTCTTTAAATCGTAACACGTTATTATGTAGGCAAAAACTGCGTAATTGCATAATTTCTTGAATTTCAAGTTCTGTGTATTCATTTCTGCGAACAAAGGTTTCTGTGCATGATATTGCGAGATCTCTCGGTATGGATGGAAACATAACTACGATATCAGTGGAGACCATTTTTAATCTATCCGCATTAACAAATGATGTAACATGTTTTTGACTTCTCTGGATTTTTTTGTACTATGTGTTTAAATTGGTTTCTATGGTTACCTAATAAGGTTGTTAACCATTTGGCTAGTTTATATGTTGGGTGTTGTCTACCGTAAATAAGCAGTCGAAATGGTATATCCTTTTTATGGATTTTTGGTAGACCATGTATAATCGGAATTGATAGTGCAGAAACTATCAGTTGGTTTTGCAAACTATTATCAAAAATAGGTGAACCTTTTATGAATTTACGTGTTTTTGTATCTATATTGGCGATGGGGTTCTTATTGAGTGTTTCATAGCCTTGACCAGATAGTTTTCGTTGCACGTTCTGTCCTGGGTCAGAATTACGTATTTGTTCCCTTTGTCAGCTTTAATAAGCCACAATTTATTGTTTCTCAACCAGTTTATGAACTGTTTAAGCAAGTTATTAAGAAAAGTTGTTGTGTTTGCCTTTGCACCTGTTGGTTTTATTAATAGTGAAACCTAAACTGTAAAGGCAGTCGTTTCTAAACTTCTGAACTTATCTTTATCAGTAGTGCTAGGTAGCAAATCTACTGCTTTTTCAACGGAACAGATGAAGTCAGTAATCTGTGTTAGATCCCCATTTTAAGACCTTTTTCAAATAATGGTAAATGTTTGTTAGGTACTTCAATGTCTGTTAGGTTTTCAACATAGTCTTCAATTTTGATGGTGCTGATTTTGGAATGGGCTAACAACCATGAATCTCCTAGGTTTCGTATTTTCCTAACTAACCTGCTTGTTTTAATTTTACTTTGCCGGTAAATCTGTACAAGGGTACGTGCCTTTATGTTATCCTACATGGTAGCCGGTAAGCCTTGTACTAATTGCTGACGTTTTTCAAAAGCAAGTTTCGTGTTTTTATTTATTAAAAGCAAACTTATGTCTAATCAGTCTATGTAACAATCTCTTTTGTTCTATGAAATCAATAAAAAAAAAATAAATAAAAGGTTCCTTTAATAAATAAAAACACGAAATTTGCTGTTGTTGCAAAACCTATTTTTGATAATAGTTACTGCACCATCAATTCTGATTATATGGTCTACCAAAAATCCATAAAAAGGATATACCATTTCGACTGCTTATTTACGGTAGACAACACCCAACATATAAACTAGCCAAATGGTTAACAACCTTATTAGGTAAACATAGGAACCAATTTAAACACATAGTACAAAATTCCACAGAAGTCAAAAACATGTTACATCATTTGTTAATGCAGATAGATTAAAAATGGTCTCCACTGATATCGTAGATATGTTTCCATCCATACCGAGAGATCTCGCAATATCATGCACAGAAACCTTTGTTCGCAGAAATGAATACACAGAACTTGAAATTCAAGAAATTATGCAATTACGCAGTTTTTGCCTACATAATAACGTGTTACAATTTGAAAACCACTACTATAATCAAAACACAGGCTTAGTCCCTTGTCCCATACATTATCAGATATAATCATGAGTCATTTTGAATGTGAAATTTAAAAAATCCGGAGTTAAAAACAATCAGGTATTACCGGTATGTTGACGACACGTTAATTCTTTATAGGAAATACAAACAAATAAATTTACTTCTTGGACAGCTCAACAATATTAACAGGAACATTAAGTTCACACAAGAACTAGAAACTAATGCCGTCACCAGTTAACTAAATTTACAAGTATACAGACAAAATAATAAATTTCAAACTACAGTTGTATCGGAAACCTACCTCAGGAGAACAATATATACGCGCTAAATCAGGCCATCCTGCATAAATGAAATATAATGTTTGGCTTATTTTTTTTTAACGTGCTCTCAACCTTTGTACAACAAAAAAAGATTTAAACACAGAAGCAGAATACATAATACGCATAGGTCAATAAAATGGATATCATTCACACACACTGTTTAAATGGCACCAGCGCGCAAAATCGAAACACTATGAAAGTAGGAAAACGAAAAGTGAAGAGAAAGAAGATGATAAAACATGTATAGGTTTGCCTTTGTACCAACCTGTTACCGATAGGCTGAAAAAAGTTTTTATTAGAAATAAGTTGAAACCCACCCTAAAACCTCCAGAAACATTAAATAAAAACCTGACTCAGTTTACAAGTTACTATGTTATAATAATAATAATAATGGTAATAATAATAAAAACAGTGCAAGGACGTGTATATCGGAATGACCAAAGGAACCTTACTAGCAAGGTCACGGAACACATTAGAGATGCCAAAAAGAATGAAAATCCCACATCCGGTCTCTCACACCTTAAAACTACTACACATAAAATAACCGATGCCAAGATATTGTACGAATTTGATTCCCATAAAGAGCGAATGGTTTGTGAAAGCATCCTTATTCACAAAAGAACAACCTGCACTAAATTTAGATCAAGGCATGTTAAATAAATAAAATGCAATAGAACAACAACACATATTCTTTTCAAACATTCCTTTATTTATTTCAACTTTTTTTTTAAGTAACAATAATAAAAACATATTTATACACACAACCTCCCATATGCAACCAAACACACAGTTGTTCATTGAAATTGTTCTGTTTAGGTATCTGGCAACAGCGTTCCATTCCGCAACACACTATGGCAACATTGCACTTACCTTGTCACCGCCCGGGACCGCCATTTTTTATTTTGCCTGCAAAGTAAACTGACAAAGGCCATATCTACAGACTTTTTCCTTATCCCCTTAACCTTTTAACCTTCCTTTCGCAGCTGATGAGCCAATGAATAATTTCGTGAAACTAGTTGCGTTTGTGTTTTTAATTGCAATTCCTTTTTAGAAGATACGATGGCAGCGAGGATGATGTACTATGTTAAAGGTAAGCATATGATATTTTCCTCGCCACGTAAATTTACATTGGATGCAGATGATGCTTTGATTCTATATAACTATGATGACCAACTTGAATTATTATTGAAGGGACTGAACAAAATACATCCAAAAATAATATTTACAAAGACCGTGGAAGTCAGGAAAATATGAACTTTACCCACAAATATATAGGAAGCATAGCAGATTTAAACTACGATTTGTAGGAAACCTACTGCATGTAAAATGTATATATATATATTCAGAGTTAGCACATTCATTGCGGATGAAACATAATATCTGGTTCAATTTCTTCTTACGAGCGTTGAGAATTTGCACTGATACGGTTGAGTTACAAGAGGAAGTTGATTTCCTTATTAAGTTACGACAAAAAACGTTTACCAGAGGTTAAGTTTATTTAAAGTATATCATAAAGAAAAAGAAAAACGTAATCAACAGAATGTGAGTAGTACTCACACAAAAACAATTAAAAAATCGGATCTGTATTCCTTTGTATTATCCCATTATTATCAAATTTAATATCTTCAAGTAACATAATTTCACACCGGCTATAAAACCACGAATGATTTTTAATAAAAAATTCTCACAGTTTAAAGGCTATTTGCCTCCAAGAATTCTGGCAGTGGTGTTGATCAAATGACATGCCAGTGCAATAAGCAGTACATTGGCATGAAAGAAAGAGATATGAAGGTAGAAAATTACCAAGCATATTATATATGCAAAAAATGAAAGTCCGGATTTGGGACTGTCTCAGCATTTAGAAATAACTTTCCATGATGTTTCGGACGTGAAACTGATAAAACGGGACCCATTCTGCAAAGAAAGAGTAGTTTAAGCTCTGCTTTATAAATGAAACGCAACCCAAACTAAATAATGATCAGAGTGTCTTAAAGAAAATATGGTATCCGCTGTTTAAATAAATCTAGATAATGTTTTAACATTTTTCCTTTTATTCAAATAATAATAATGATAATAGGAGGAGGAGGTTGTTTTAAGTAAAATATCGTATCCTCTATGTAAATAAATCTAGGTAATTTCTCAAGAACTTTCTTATATTCAAGTATTTTTACAGGCACATAATGCTTTCATTTTTCACCTACAAAATGGGTATTTATTACATTAGATGAACACAGTTGGGTTTTAATTAACTGTTATAAGCTGGTTCTTTCTTTTACTTTTTGGTAATACAGTCCTTTCCTTCTTTGACTGATACATGACCTGCTCAAGAACGCCACCATAGTTAACCCTTCCACCGTCGTTTGGGTGTTCCATACACCATTTCATTTTTTAAACAATGGTGGTTCTACATCAACAACATTTTTATACCCATCCTGTTTGCCTAATGCCCCCTTCCACGCTTTTACAACTGAGAAAGAACTTGTTTTGGAGGCCAAAAATATTCTACTAGCACAAACATTGAACTATTTACACAGGACACCCCACTGAACCATTTTGAACTAAGATGAGTACTAGTAGACGTTATGGGTATTTTGACGATTTCATAATTCTGTATTAGCATGATGCCCGTAATGTATAATATACATTTTTTGATATAACTTCTTTAGGGGATACAACATCTGTAGCCCAAAACTGATCTAGATTTGAAAGCTGGCAAAGAAAAACATCTGTTAGACTTACTAGCACTTACAATAATAAGTTCCTGAACAAAAGCAATCGAAGTGTCCTGGCTTTCCTTCATTTCCACCTGTTGACAAGATACTGTCCAAAATGTACCTGTAAAATAACTTAAAAAAAAAAGTGCCCGTCTCTCCTAAAACCATTGATAAAAATATGCTACTAGATACAAGGATACTCAAATCCAAGTAGATCTTCTGGCTTTTATCAACTAAAAACTTAATGTACACATTTGTTTATTGCAGTGAATTAATGTAACTTATCTACAAATCTAATAGAAATAAAAACATATTAAATATGCGCGAAACGGCAACAGCAATTCAGTCTTCCATGCCTTTAGTCGTATTTGGCCATCCGCCGTTTGCCTATAGAATCACGTTTCATTCATAAAGCTACCAATAAAACAGAAAGGACAACTTCTGAAAGTTATTTTATTCTTATAAAAGAACCAAAATGAAATTTGATCACATTTTTGCTCAATAAGTATTGATTTGTTTTTTCAAAGAAATTATAAACAGCCAGAGTAGCAGTAGTCATCCTTCTTCACAAACTGGCAACACTGGTCCCGCACTACTGGACTTCATACCGGGAGACTCAAAATGGACTATACTGAAACGTACGCAGATGAGTTGTACGTTGTTTCCATTCTCTTTTAGTATCTTTGATTTGTTCCTAAATCCTTGTGAACCTTGAGAATGAGTTCGAATCGAAATCGAAAGGTAGGCAGTGAAAACTACGCCGATGTGAAGGTGATAGATGATTTGGAAGTAAGCGTTAGCAAAATGTTAGCATATAGAGTCTGTTATATTAATTTCTATACTGTTCCTTTTTCTTTGGCCTATTTTACTGGTTGTTTGTTAGCTCGTGCTACTAATGAAGAAGATCTGCCTTATTCATAATGTATACATCACGTGCCGCGATCCAGAATGTTACGAATATTAGAAAATTAATGAAATTTTATCTAGACACGTTAAGGTGGAACTTTTTTAATTTCTTAATTATTTGTATAGTCCTGAAGGTCTGTCAGTTGTTAAACTCTTTCGTAATAAACAAACATATCCTTTTTCATTTGTTTGGAAGATTGCAACACGTGGTGTTAACAAAGTGTTTTCTGAATCATATAATTTTATTGAGATGAGTATTTTTTTTTTTTTAAATTTCCTTTCATTATTAATTTAAGACAGCTTAAAAATGATGCATGTTGAAAGGAATTTTCATTGATGCAATTTAAGAACGCATTGTGGTTCATTTGTGTAATTTATTGGCAGATCTCTATCACGTCATTATATGTATGTAGGTTATGCAACGTTACTTCTAAAACAACTACTTTAATTCGAATTAAGGGTTTGTGCTAGATAAACGCCATGTGTGTGGGTTTTCTCGGGGTTCTCCTGTTTCCTCCCACTTCCTTGATTTCACCAATTCACCCATCATTATCGATTTGGCCCGAGCCAAAGTTGCCTAAAGGCCTTAAATAAAATTCAGATTCTAATTGAGGGTGTTGTGTTTTCCGTATTTAGGTAAATTTCGAAGAAGAATCTTTCTATTGAGATCGGTACCATGTCCTATATATATTTATATATTTACACGCTGGCGGCATAATTTTGAAGATATTTGAACCAAATTTTATTATGTTATTTCTAGGCTAAATAGCTCGGCTAAGTTCGTTAATGAGCAAAATTGGCCCAAGGGAGTGGTTGGGGGAGGGGGTTGAAATTTTGAAAAAAATATATATCAGCCTATATGGAGTTTATAGGGAAACTTTGTCTTCATAAATTATAGTACTCCCTAAGAAGTTTACGGTGACACCAGCGATTCAGGGGTTGTGGGGGTACGAGTGAGGGTGAGGGTGGAAATTCGAAATTTTTAAAACTATGTCTTGTGGGGTAACGTTGAAAAGCTCTTGATGATTAATCTATAAATCAATAACTAGTTTCTCGATAGCGCTCATATTTCATTAGGGGTATATAAGGTGGCGGGTTTCATTGGGCCTGTTAATTTCAATTGGAATATCATTGCATTCAGTTCTAATAACAAAAAGTTTGCACGGTAATTAGTTAACCTATTAGGGTAATTAGTTACCGTATTTATAATTTTATAATGAAAATAAAATGATAAAAGTATATTTACTTAAAGTGTTTTTATTCTGCACTTACCCCAATAAATTCAATCAAAAAACTTCGAATCTCAGCCTGTAGGCCTGCCGAAATGAATTTTTTGTTTCTCTGTGACTGAATTGGAGCTACTAGTCTCCCACCAGGCGTCTTCCCAGGTGGCGCATAAAAGAATGCCGACCAAATTGGGTACCGGAAATTGTCCGAGGCGGATCAAAACTAGTGCTTGGTACCTTGCAGTTAGTAGAATGATCAACTACCCGGAACAAAAATATCATGGTGAAGGGAATCAGTTTCACCATTAACCACCCTGAAGTTAAAGATGAATGATGTCATAGCTCAGAGATAGACAGGCCTTTACTGCGAGATCGTGGAGCTGACAACTCTACACACCTAAATTATGTCAAGAAATGGTAAGAAGTGCTAGTTATATGGATTCTCCTGGAGTAAAATATTCCAGAGGTAAACTAGTCCCTCATCCGGATCTCCGGGCGGAGACTGCTTAAGGGGGCTCCAAGAATTAGAATTATGAAAGACCTTAGAATAGGAGGAACGTGGAACGTACAAACGTTATACAAATCAGACGTTCCCCAGACGGTAGTATACGAGACTAAGAATTACGAGATGGACATAGTAGCAATACGAGATATCTGGTGGAAGGGTCAGGATAGCATTTGACAGGAAAAATACACTTTCTACTACGGGGTAACTCAATCACACCATTTTGGAACAGGATTCCTCATTGAGAATAGTATCCTACCGGCTGTTCAGAATATAGAGTTCGTGAACGAAAGACCATCCGACGTTACGATACGTACTCAGTGGTGCAACACGGGTTTTAATAAGCGCCAACCTGGTAGCCGTCCGAGTTGGGGCTCTAAGCCAGTGTCTCGAAGGTCCCTGGTTCGAATCCCAGCTGGGGCATGGATGTGAAGTTTAACTAGCATCGCATTCATTCGTGATGGGCCGAAGTCAAAGTTACTAAAACTGGCCCATACAAAATAACGTTTGCAAAGGTTTTACGGTTTTAATAAATGTCTATGCTCCGCCGAGGAAGCTGGTGCTAACGACAAAGATACATTTTACGATGAGCTAGATAGAAAGCTTGCTCGACCGAGGTATAATACGAAAATTGTGTTGGGAGATTTCAACGCAAAGGTAGGCAGGGAAAAATATTTAGACCTACTATGGCAGGTCAAGTCTTCACTAAGTCGGCAACAACAGTGACTTAAGACTGATAACTCTCACGATTTCGGAAAACGTAATATTAAAGAGCACACACTTCGAACACAAAGACCTGCACAAATACACATGGATATCACCGGATCACAAAACACGCAACAAGATCAATCACGTAGTACAAGATAAATGAAGATATACCAGTGTAATGGCTTACAAAGGAGTGGAAAGTGACACCGGTCATCATTTAGTGATGACAAAAGTGAGGGAAAGTTGTGCATCGCGAACAGAGAGAAAAGCAAAGATTTAAAACAACTGATATTCGAAGTAAAATTTAAATAATCGGATCGTAAAAGCAGATTACTAACTCGAAATCTCAAATAGGTTCGAAATCTTATCCGACACGAGTAATAATAAAGAAGCCATTAATAATAATGAAATTGATGTGATTAAGATCTGGGAGGCAATTCGTGACACAGTGTGAAGGGTGGAGCGAAAGAACATACGGTAGGAAGAAATGAAAAAAAGGTTGATGATGAATGCCTTAAGCGTCATTAGGAACGAAAGCAAGCAAGGCAGCGATGGCTTAGCATAAAACCGAAGCAAATGCAAACCAGTACTGTAACGCGGAACGTAACATCACATGCGTATTTAGAAATAAAAGTTATTTTTGATCTCTTGACTCATCAAGTTTGACAGGTGAATGACAGGTGCGCTCGCCCGAGGAAAGGGCAGAAGTATGGGAACTAAAGTGAACTTTTAATTAGTACTGACCCCTAATTGGTTGAAAGTAAGATGCAGTCTCCTTGCTTGTTTTTTTATTTACTTATTTACATTTAGTTGTGTAGTACAGTCTGAAAAGGAAGTGGTATACTTCCGAAACTGTTACAATTTAGTTTCTTTTTGTGGTTTTACAATACAATCAGCCTTGCGAGAAATCTGTGTTTTCATTATAGAGGTCATGAAGATGGCATAATATAAGTCAATCATTGATTGAGTAAAGTGAGGATATTCGGTGATCACAACGGAATTTTACTGCAATTGTACTCAAATATGACCCGGATTACGAAAATAATTTTAAAAGTGTTATGATTATCTAGCTCCGAAGCACGTTTTTCTTCGAAGTAATTCCCCCTTACTGCATTGTATAATCGTTCTCACTGTCACTTACTCCGCTGTATGAATCAGCACGACGGAGTTATATATCTGTAACTTGTACAATATTATTACTATTTCGTTTTTGGATTATTTTGTTGTAATGATAGAGTTTGAAATTTGAAAGGTAAGATGAGGTCGGCTATAGGAAAGGAGGATACCTAAATGGGTGTAATAATACTGTACAGTTTAATGTTTGTAAATACTTCGATACATTAGTTTTTTTTCTTATATACAACGGTCAGAGAACTGGACGAAAAATATCAGAAAAAGTTTTAAAAAATATATATAATATATGAAATACCGTAGGAATCGTGCGTAATATAGTTTTGATTTCTTAGAAAACAAATAAGAAATAGTTCAGCAGATTCAAATATTACTTATTACCAATGTTTATCATGTGTTTGTAAATTGAAATGTGAATACTAAGACGTTAACATTAACACGAAAAAGAGGAAACTTAAAAGCTAAAAGAAAAACTGTATAATTGATTCTAAAGAAAATTTTAGAAAATAATCCTAATAGCATAGACGTTTGCATCAAGTATTCACATTACCTGATTCTAGCTTATGTCAAAGTTTTTTTTTAACTTAAAGTAAACATGCTGCAAGCTTTGATGTGCAAATATAATACTTGATGCAAAGTTATTGCAAACGTACTAACCGTGACTTTCCACACTTGTATCCTTGTAGCAAGTGTACCAGGACAAACTTGCTGCAAGTTTGTAACGTGTCAACTAACACTTTCGTTTTAAGTTTGTTTCAAATTTAAAAAAAGCTTGCCAAGTGTCATGCCAAGCAGTTTGTAAACTTGCATACATGACATGTCGAACTGAGTGCAAGCCTATTATGGGAATGCTCATTCAGGGTACGTGGAAAGAACGATCTACAATATTTCGCCTAGTTCACTGGAATTTTACTATATTAAATATTACTAGTTTTAATCAAATCGTGAGTAAATTGGCATTACTGGTTATTCTAGTTCGGTTTCGTAATTTCGTTATTTTGTTCAGCGTATGATCGATGTTTTAAACGCTTATACTTGTTCTTCTCTTCGTTTTTATACATTCAATTATATGTAACATTTATGGTGTTTTTATTTTTCAGGAGAGGAGACTGTGAGAAGCTATACTCCTATACCTGTTGCTCATTATAAAAAAATTCTACCTCCGGAACTTTCTGCCCAAGAGTCTGGTGGTTTATTGTGCCTCATGGTGAAAATGTATCCTAACGGACTTCTTAGCCCCGTAATTCACAGATTACAACCAGGAGATTCAATTGACGTCAGTGATCCTATTGGTTCGTTCAATTTTCATGTGATGAAAGACTTCAAACATTTATACCTTCTTGCAGCAGGAACTGGTGTTACACCTATGATGCAAATTATTTCTCATGCCTTGGATAATCAAAAAATGCAATGGTAAATTTTAGTTTTTCATAATTTAACTATATGTTCTTTAATACGAAAGGAAGTGTCTCGTATTTTACAAAACGTTTCGGTTGACGAAATATGTGCAGCTATCACTAGAAGCTAAGAGTGCTCAAGTAATTATGTTGATTACAAGTGTTTGCGTTGCGAAACTTATATTTTCCTGTTGTAGAATGGAAGCACTATTTGCGTTTGAAATGTAGGTGTGGGCCAGTTACATTAGTGATTCCTCACACAGTGGTTGGAATCGAGGTGGAATGTGGAACCTCCCTTTTGCTTGACAATCCAAGATATTCCTCAGGATCGCCACTTATCAACACCCCCCCCCCCAAAAAAAAAAAAAACGTACGTTATTAATGTAATGCTAGAGAATTTAGTTTCAATCAACATTACTTAACAATACAGCTCTTCGCGATAATTACACGCAGATGATTATGTTAGTTTATAGCTTTTGATAGCTTTTCAAGAATTGCTCTTTTTAATGGTTTCCAACTATTTCAATTTTACTCAAATTTAATTTTCCTCTACTTTCTTCTGTTGCTGAGTACGGCGGGTATAGTAGATGTTTTATATTCTTCAAGTGTTTATAGTCTGCTTCTGTTCCTACTGAGGATTTATAGTCTGCTTCTATCCCTATACTTGAATTGGTACACCATAACATACTGCACTTCTGGAGGAAAAGCTGAAACTTTCACCACGTAAAAAGTATATCATAAGAAGTATTTTTCGACCAAAATATTTTTCCACCTGAAACAAAATAGCGGGCATTTTCTAAGATGGCGGACGGCGAATTTTTAAACGGCCTTATCTTGGTTACCATAAGTGATAGAGACTTCATTCTTTTTAAAAAATAATTTACACATCATGATGTACAACTTTGTTTATATACATGTTTCATGTAAAAACGAATATTTTTTGAGAAAATAGCATAAATGTAGAAAAAATAGGGTTTTGGAGACTTGGTTTTCACGGAATATCTTGAAAACGACTAGAAATGGTTTAAAAGTTGTCCTTATCTTTCTGAAAGTACATTTAATAAGTTTTAATTTGGTATCAATATGTTTGAGATTGTTTGTAAAATAACGAAGAAATGTTTAAGTCCGTGTCTTCGATACGAACGACTTACTGAACCTTTCTCGGTGAAACGCGTTCTTCTCAAATTCTATTACTTCTCAATAAATTCCTGATCCCTTAGAACTTTCGAGTCATCCAACAAATCTTCATCCTTTTCTTCAACCCTGCAATACAATGAACAGTAGGCATTTTGAGGAAAGAGGTGCCAATATAATAATTACGAAACAGCTTATATAGAAAATTTCGTGCGGAATGCACTTACAATAAACAAGCTTTTTTTTCCACATTAAAGGCCCGTTGAAAAAAAATATTAAGCAGAGCCATAATGTAAGTTTGTGGTACATGGAGCGAGGAGTTGTATTTTGCGGCCCCTTGCTCCGTCCGAAGCGCCTCTTTCATTCTTTTTTAATAAGTAAGTGTTAAGCACTTTATAGCAAATTAAAGAGTCCTGTTATACGAAAGAAGAGTGAAAAGGGGAATTTATGTTGGAGAAATTCGCGTAGTTATTAGTTATGCAAAATCGTCTTCCAAGATTTTGGCGCCTTTTTTGTTGGCTCAGGAGGTTCAGGAGGATATGATAATTGGGATATGTAGTTTTTTCTTTTTCATTTCTTTGTTAAAAGAATCTGAAATTTTTAAGAGTTGAAACATTTGCAAGGAATTGTAAAAGTAAAAGGCTGGTGTCGCCAAATATTAACGTGAGTAAAAATCTCTGAGCGTCTTGTTCTCTCGAAGGAGCTAATCGTGGCTAAAGGAGGGAGTTTTTTCTTTATTGTCACACACAGCATCTTTCGTGTGGCAGTTAAGAAAGGAAGTCAAATCGTTATCGGGCAGTGAAACAGAGCAATCACGGTAAGAAGAGCGTCGTGATTTGCGTAGGCCTCGGATGAGATATCTTTGATTTTTTGTTTAAATCTTTCTTCGTTAAAAGTTCGTCAGAAATTCTCTAAAAAATATAGACGACAAAGTATATCAAAATTTCTCCCCCAGTGGTGGTGGTGGGGAGAATTGATTTATTATTTGAAGTAAGTATCACGATTTTTATTTTTACCTGACTATCAGATTCATTTCGTATCTTTCAAGAATTTTTTTAATCACTTTATACGTGGAATACACTCCTGACCTTTTGATTAATTTTTTAAAGTGTATAAGTGTAGTCTAAGATTTTAATTGTATTGTTTATTGAAGACTAATTTAGTTATTTAAAAAAAAAAAAGAAAGACAAGTGATTCTCTTGGAGTATAGTTTGCATATTTCACCTTTTTTGTTAAATATAAGGAAACTAGACTTTTTAAGTTTGTTTATGGTTTTTGCTTAATTCTAAGGCATGAGGAGGTCTTTTTATGTAGACTTATGGCTTCACGTTCTCGGGGAGATCGTGAAAATTGTAGTGGGCATTGGCATCTACGACTCGGGGAGAAGTAGATGATGCATGTGGTCCGTAGTTGGAATTACAAGACCTCTTTTCATAATTAAATGGCTTTCATTCTCGGGAAGAGTGAAAATAAGGGTTTGGTATAATTTAACTATTTAAGATTTATTTTATTTTTTATTTATTTATTCACTTATTCACTCACATTGGGCTCCAACGAGCAATAGCTCACATCAAGGAGCAGTACATATATACATATTAGAAGAACGCACAATTGAAAGTCTGCTGTTTGAGAAAAAAAAAAACATTATATGAGATAATAAATTCTTCAGTTATGCTAATAAACAAATGGTAAAGTACAGTGTTTGCTTGGAAATATAGTTACTTAACTGAAGAACGAAATAAAAGTATTAACAGAAGAACGAAATAAAAGAGACACTCCAAAAATACACTAATTCTGAATAGCAGTAACATCAAGGCTATTGATTTGAAACTACAATATTGTAAAATTACATTCTTTTAGGGGAAGGTATAATACAGTGATTTTCTTCACTTCAGATTCGAAGACTCAGACACAAAAGAAAAGAAGATAAAAAATAGCGACATTTACACTCTACTCCACTTCCATTCCCGTTTCAATTGCACCCACAATATTTTGCTTATTTGTTTTCTAATTACAGTAAGAGACGCAGAGCGTCGACACTCTCCGGAATATCATTGTAACACCTAGCTAAATAGTTTCTAAACCCATTTACGCCATGTAATGTTGAATCGTATTGTTCAAAATGAACACGTGCTTGATTTCTGGTATTGTAGGAATGTAGTTCTTTGTTCAAAGTGAACTGAAGGTTTTGATGGATATTTTTCTTAATAGCGTTGAACACGTATAGGGTTGCAGCTTGTTTACACAACGATTGAATTGGAAAGATATTCGAAGATATAAGTTTCTAGATTTGGATGGCAGGGTGGGAAACCCCATAGAATGCGCAAAGCTCGGTTTTGTAAGATTTGAAGAGGATGTAGCCCTGTCTTCTTACTTCGACCCCATAGTATAATCATATACAGATGCTTATCGGAATAATGGAAACACCTGTAGTTGGCAACACGTCAGATGTATGGGTTGGCAGTGGTGTCGTGGCGACCGCAGCGCCGGACTGCTGGTGGTGGTGTGTTAGGTCGGTCTCCATACTACGTCAGGCGTCGTGGAACAGGAGTGTGCAGTGGCTGCAGCAGACGGAGGTAGTGTAAAATGGGAGACCTCTCAGAGTTTCAAAGAGGGCAAATTGTTGGTGCGCGGTTATGTGGAGTGAGTGTGACGGCAGTGGCTAGTGTGTTAGGTGTGTCGCCAGGGACAGTGTTGAAGGTGATGACGACCTACACAACACACGGGAAAACCACATCGGGGAAGCGGAACAGTGGGCGGAAGAAAAGCATCAGTGACAGGGCACGCCGGGTATTAAAGCGCATTGTCACGCGGAACCGTCGTGCCACTGAGGCGCAAGTGACGGAGGAACTCAATCAGCACCTCCCCCAACCTGTTTCGACAATCACAGTCCGCCGCGAATTACATGACATGAACTTACGGGGTCGTGTTGCACGGGCCAAACCTCTCATCAGGGACCAGAACGCTTTAGCACGCCGCAAATGGTGCCGCGACCATGCAACTTGGACCGTTGACGACTGGAAACGTGTGGTATGGTCGGATGAGTCACCATTCACCCTATTCCAAACCACGGTCCGTGTTTATGTGTGGAGAACGCCCAAAGAAGCGTATGATCTGCAGTGTCTCCACCCAACTGTGAAACATGGCGGTGGCACGGTGATGCTGTGGGCCTCAATATCATGGTTTTCATTGGGTCCTGTGGTCACACTTCGCGGACGCATCACTGCCAACGATTATGTCGCAATTTTAGGAGACCACTTGCATCCTATGGTCCGGATGTTGTTCCCGGACAATGACGCCATATTCCTGGATGCTAATGCACCCATTCACACAGCTGGAGTTGTTGCAGCGTGGTTTGAGGAACATCGGGATGAAGTTCAACACCTTCCCTGGCCCGCCCAATCCCCAGATCTCAACATAATTGAACATCTGTGGTCCATCTTGGAAACACGACTCCGGCGACGATTTCCACCTCCATCCTCTCTCACAGAACTGACCGATGCCCTGCACGAGGAATGGTGTAATATTCCACTTGCTACCATTCACGACCTCTATGCCTCCATCCCACGTCGCATCAAGGCTGTTCTGAAGGCGAAAGGTGGCCCTACACCATATTAATCTGGTAAGTTGCACTTTCGTTCAGGTGTTTCCATTATTCTGATAAGCATCTGTATGTTAGGTGCGAGTGTACAAGGGCATATTAAATATCTCTCATACAATTTACCGTCAGTATGTTACGAAGTCTACGAAGAACACTTATAACTGGGGGATACTTTCTTACATATATGAGCGATATGCTTTTGCCAATCTAAGTTTTGATGCCAATCTGAGTTATGCTAAGTTTTGATTAATATACAGACTTAAAAATTTTGTTTCAGTTATTCTTCTGATGAGGTGTCCTTCTCAAGAGATTTTTATGTCAGAACCTGTAATGGCACTAGCTTTTTTATGAAAAATTATATATTCTGTTTTATTTACGTTGAGGGAAAGTTTATTTATTGACAGCCAATCCTCCAGAATATATAAATCATGTTGCATATTAGTTTCCAGTTCATTTAAGGTATCCGCTATGTATGATACATAATTATCATCTGTAAAAAGGATCGGTGCTCCTTTCAGGTTAAGATTAGAAATATCATTTATGCATATTAAAAATAATAAAGGTCCAAGCACTGATCCTTGGGGGACTCCACAGTTTACATTTATAACATCAGTTTCAAAATTATTCTTAACATACTGCTTACGATTTGTTAAATAACTTATAAACCATTTTAAAGAAATTCCTCTTATTCCCACGTTTCCTGACTTTTGAAATGAGGATATTTTGATGGCTTCTCGATTTCTGGGAAATCGAGAAGAAAGTAGTGGGTTATGACATATTCGACTCGGGGAGATGATGATGATTAGTTAGTACAGAATTGCATGAGGAATTTGGAAACTTGGTGGTTAAGAATAAGAAGGTAAATATGAAATAAATTTTAAGAAGGTTCTTTCTACTGATGGATAAAAAAAATTGTATTATATTAGATAAAGTTTCAATATTTCTTTTTAATTCTAATTTACTAGGGAAGTATTTGTAAAAAATATATGTGTGCATATGGCGGAGAGAGAGGGTTGTAGAACCTCGGCGGTTGTACTATTTGATAATGAACTTACTTTAAGGGTAAGAGAATCACAGCTATTTTTAAGACAAAAGTATACTTTATAGATGTGATAAAGATGAGTGATTTAGAATTGTAAGCCCGTAAATTCATACTATAGATTAAGAGGTTTGGTTCAGAATTTTTATTAAAGGTCGATTAATTTTTAAGCTAAGACCAATTTATCGCGACCTCGAATAATTGTTAGTACACCGCAGGATAATTCTTTTTAAGAATTTAGCCAATGAATAGAATTATATATCTTCCCGAAGTATAATTTTATTATGGAGAGAATACTGAAATTCATATAAAAGAAAGACTATTTTGATAGAAGAGATTTTTTTTTCTGCATTCCAGCCTCATATAAAAGTCCTATATATTCTTTCAATAATTTATCGGAACGTTTGATTTATTTTTATAATTGACCAGATTTATTAGATATTAACGGATTTTTTTGTACTTCTACATACGAACCGGAAATTCAAGAATTGTCGTATATTTTTCACAACCTGAGAATTTTCTTGAGATTCAAAAGCATTTAATTATTTGCATTAACCCGAGAATGAAAATGCCTTAATGTTAAAAGCCAGACAGAAAAATCCCCCGATAACACGAATGAATTCTTAACTGAAATTATTCATCTATGTAAATATTTGATTAGCGACAATTTCTGTTAATCCAGATTTTTATTGAATAGCTATATGTTAAGGAAATGAATTTAGTCGTAATAAATAGTTAGTGCAAATGGTAACACGTGAGTTTTCTTTTGTCTGATATCAATGAGGAACCACCTAGCGCTTTCTTTTTAGTGATTTCTATTAGCTTTTTATACAGATGCTTAGAATAGTCCATTGTATATATGGATACGGCTTATATAGATATTTTTTATTATTTTGTAAAGAAAATGAATGGACCGTTAGGGAAATTTTAAATCCTAAAATCATAAACTCTCTTTGCTCTCCGCGATCTCATATTAGCATCTAAAATTATAAAAATAGATAATATTCATTCATTTTTTTTTTCTTTACAACTAACAGGAAAACGTAAATTTAATTCGAAGTATTTACCCTTTTTGATTTCGATTTAAATTGATATTAACGATCTGAACGACCTAGTAAGTGGGAGCTCCCCAGTGTCAGGGTCTTATTCAGGCAGGAATATTCGGTACTTTAGCCTCCTGAGCCAAAAAAAAAAGGCGCCAAAATCTTGGAAGACGATTTTGCATAACTAATAACTACGCGAATTTCTCCAACATAAATTTCCCTTTTCACTCTTCTTTCGTATAACAGGACTCTTTAATTTGCTATAAAGTGCTTAACACTTACTTATTAAAAAAGAATGAAAGAGGCGCTTCGGACATCCGCACGAAAGTTTCTATATAAGCTGTTTCGTAATTATTATATTGGCACTTCTTTCCTCAAAATGCCTACTGTTCATTGTATTTCACTGTTGAAGAAGAGGATGAAGATTTGTTGGATGATTCGAGAGTCCTAAGGGATCAGGAATTTATTGAGAAGTAATAGTATTTGAGAAGAACGCATTTTACCGAGATAGGTTCAGTAAGTCGTTCGTGTCGCAGACAAGGAATTAAACATTTCTTCGTTATTTTGCAAACAATCTCAAACATATTGATACCAAATTAATGCTTATTAAATATACTTTCAGAAATATAAGGACAACTTTTAAACCATTCCTAGTCGTTTTCAAGATATTCCGTGAAAACCAAGTCTCCGAAACCCTATTTTTTTTCTACATTTATGCTATTTTCTCAAAAAGTATTCGTTTTACATGAAACGTGTATATAAACAAAGTTGTACATCATGATGTGTAAATTATTTTTTGAAAGGAATGAAATCTCTATCACTTATGGTAACCAAGATATGGCCGTTTAAAAATTCGCCGTCTGTCATTTTGTTCCACGCGGAATTTTTTTTGGCAACACTTCGAAAATTACTTCTTAAGATATACTCTTTACATGGTGAAAGTTTCAGCTTTTCCTCCATAATTTTAAGGTTGTACCGATTCAACTACTAGTGACCATTTGGTTATTATTTATTTAATCTATTGTTAAAGGATGGAGTAGTAGCCATAGTGTAAACCGAGGAGCCGAATAGAAGCTTCAAAGGATGACGTTCCGAAGCAAGTACTCTTCCGGCAAAAGGATAATTCCCTATGTCCGCACTTTAGGGGGGCGTTCGCCCCCTTCAACCCTCACGTTGACCGATATAAAAAAAAAGTATGTCTTACTTTTCTTTCCTTTATCGACTCCAGGAGTTTCAAGCAAATCCGGGTGTGACACTTGGGAAAAATTGCTTGTAGCCCAGTCAATGAAGAGGGTGTAGAGGACATGTTCGGGAACAGAATTTTTTATTTCAGGGTTGTGTTTGGAGTAGTTAGGAGGTCAACATACTAAAAGTCCCCGGATCTACGAGGTGATCGGGGGGCAGGAGGACCGGGGGAAGGTCACTTTTTTCGGTTTTTTGCTTATATCTCGAGAACAGTGCGTCGTGGCGAAAAAGTATTTATGTTCAAAAAGAAAGCTCAGAAAATTTCCTACAAGATTGGGTTCTATTCGTTTCTTCAATATTCCTAATAGTTTTCGAGATATTCGCTTGCAAAAATTGCATTTTTTTTTAAAAAAAAAAAACCTTTTTTGCCTCACTTTTATAGTAGACAAACTTTGCCTTTTAGCACCTCATCCCTTAACTTCAGCCAAGTCCTCAGGGAAAAAAGTAGTAGAACACTAAATTTTCTTTAAAATGCGTTATTATTTAATATATTAGCTTCAACTTATCCAAAGTTATAGCAATTTGAAATTCAACTTATCACCGTTAATTATAAGTACGATGGTCACTAAAAAGTTTTTAGACATGGCAATTGTGGGTATACATACCTTTATTTCAACTGTTACAACTTTTCAAAGTATTCTCCGAGACATTCCACATAACCTCTTATCTTCCTATCTTGGAAGCACTGGTGTCACTGGGTTTTATAAGTACTGCTCCTGTTTTTCAGCAATTCACACATCTTCAAGGGATAGAAAACTGATGCTCTGGCAGTGTCTTCTCAACACGGGGAACAAAAAAGTCTCACAGTGCAAGACCAAGGCTGTGAAACACTCAAAGAGATAGCCATAACAAAATATGAAAAAAAAAACAAAAAAAAAACAAACAAACACGTTTTATAGCGTATTCGTTGGTTAAAAAAAAAACAACTATTCATACGAAAATTCTGTTGTTTTGGCTCTCTTGGGAAGGGAGGGTCCGGCAATTGGTTCAGGAGGTGGCTCATATTGCTCATCTTCATCTATATTTTCTTCCACCTCAGCTTCCACATCTTCCAGGGATTCTCGCTCTTCAGGGATGGGTAGGGATTCTATCTCTTCAGCGTCGTCTTCTTCATTGTCCATCACGGGAATGCCATTGGAACAATTTCCCAGACAGTATTGACATAAAAGAGAACAGTTCCTTGAGGCTCTTCTGCATCCACATTTGCCAGTACAGTCTTTGGTGCACCGGCAGAAAATCATCTTCAAAAGTTTCACTGGTGCTAAGAAGTCTTTAGTCTGCACAGGGATGAGCTGGTTTTCTGTCTTGCGCTCCCAACCACACAGTTCAGGTGGTAGCTCGTTTCCTAACCAGTTCAGGACCTGGTGATACGTTCTGAAGGAATGCTCCTTGGCTGCCCCCTCAGTTGGTGGGAGAGAAGAAATGTCAGGTTTGATGTTTCCTACCGACTTGACAAACGACTGGTAACGTGGTGACTGGTTCTCTCCGTTCTTGGAGCTCCATACCATCTCAAGATACATTTGCGACCAGC
>JAGDQP010003620.1:59684-79523 GCA_022664845.1 Lepisma saccharinum
CCATACCATCTCAAGATACATTTGCGACCAGCGTCCTCAATTTCAGCTTGTGATGACGAAGGGTTCGAGAAGACTTCAGCTGCTTTGCGAATGCCTGGGTGTTTCTGGTAAAGTTTGATGAAACCAACTTTACTTTTCCGAAATGCCGCAGACGTTGTATCGCAGCCTGTAAAGGCATGCAGGAACAAAATGTCCTTTAGTCCTAACTGCTGCATCTGTTGAGTGGAATATATGTTGGTCTTCACTTTCCCTCGGTCAGGTTTCACAAACAAAACATCTCGGTTAGCTGTAGTTTTTGCCATTAATAGAATTGCCAGGTCAACGTCTTCTCCAATGACAGCAGCACTGGTTGTTTCTGATTTGTCAATAGCTGTTGTAACAATCAACAAACCAGCATCCTCTGATGCTTGAAGAGTCTCAATCTTATTGTCGTGGAGTTTTGATCTCAGCAGGCCAATCAGTTTCCTTTTGTTGTGCTCATTAGAGAGGAATTGGTCTTGCTTCACTGTTATTCCAGTGCTCAAATTGAAATTGATGTCGACGGACTTCTTCATTCGATAGCGTCGTCCCTGTTCAGCTGTCTTTGTGCTGTTTGCTAAGTTTGCGTACCCATCGAACACCACAGTGCAGCTCTTCCCAGGATAGTGGTTCTTGACAAATTCCACATATCCCTCACAAATGGTGGAAACTGAAGATTTTGTGCATCAGAAATCCTCCATCAACAATTACGTCAAAGTTTGGCAGATATATGTTTTTGTTGATTGGAACAAACAATGTGTATAGGACTAATTTTTTTGTTTTTCTCATTCCACCTTCATTGAATAAGGCTAACGGGAATGGGGCCAATTCATATTCCAAAAAATATTCAAGTCTTCGTCCTCATTATGGAAATCCTTTGAAAAAGCAGGAAAGGATCTATGAACCTTTTCATCGTTGATCTTTATGGATGAACTCACAGAGGAAAGAGGGAGTGTTCTATCTTTGCGTGATAGCCTGATATCTGAAAATGGTAATCCTACAATTTTAACCATCGCTTGCTTACCAACTGTAACAGCATCGTAGCAGTTGACTGTAGCATCTCCCACCAATCCGGTAGCTATCGACATGATATCACTCGTTTCAGGGAAACGAGGATGATCTTCAGACCACTCTGTGAGTTTAGCAATATCAGTCGCATCTTTAGTTTTGCGGGCTTCTCTAAAATCCTCGTGCTGTTCACTTGAGGTGAAGAGAACACCACAGAACTCTTCTACCTATGTGCAAATGTCATTAGTTGCACACATCCCCATGGCCCATTTGCTTATTACACTATCTGTAATGCCTCGTCCACGTGTTAGGCCACCACGGCTTTTGAAGCTTCGCATCAGAGTAGTCTCGATAGACATATCTGACCAAACACCTGACCAAAAGCGATCAGATCGCCGCATCGTGAAGTACCCACCGTTAACGAAGTTGTGGTAGTCTTTTGGCGTCATTTTTGATGGAAGATTCATCATATCCTGCACATACAAGTGGCAGGATTTCGCGTAGGGAAAGTGGCCAGATGCGTGAAAGTAAGGTATCATTCTCTGTACACAAGTTAGGTGGGCATCCCCCTCACCTGACCTCTCAGCATGGATGTTTACCATTTTAAAGTATTGGATCCATAGCTTTGCAGTTCGTCCATTCCCACTGAGCTGTTCTAGTGCTTCTCCAAATTTGTTTGCCAGTGATTTCAGGTGTGGGTTTTCGTTCAATGAGCTCAATGAGGGAGTATCATTAAGAAAATCGGACATCAATTCTTTGACACATGTCTGCTCTTCCTCTGTGATTTGGATATGGTCAAATATCATGTTGGACAAGGCAGTTTGTGTGATCAAATGACCTCTGACTGCTCTGGCAAAAGCATGGCCTTGAAGCATCTTCTCAACAGATGCTGGAGCGTAGACAGTGCTCAAAAGTTCTTTTATACCACTTCCGGACATTTGGTAGCCAATACATCCCAAAAACGACATGAGGGAGGATGTGCCGATTCCTGTGGTACTTCTACGTTTTCCACAGTGACGTTTTGTAGACCACCACCCTTACCTTGGAATGCTTCTAGTGGAACAATTCCAAGTTTTCCAATCTCAATTGACGTGGGCATCTTGGTCAATCTTTGTATATCTGAACTGGAAGGGGTAATGCACCTGATTCCACCCATGCCGTGGAAAGGTTTCAGTCCATCAATGAATGGTGCATACATTGAAGTCAGCGTTGTCGAAGACAAACTGATTGAATGATCTTGTTTTGAATGCTTGTTGAGCATGAACCACAGCTGACATTTCTAAAGTTTGGGCTTCGTAGTAAGATGAACAGAACCCTAAACTTGAAAGAAGGTTAACTAAGTTTTTAGAGGCATATCTTCTGTAAAGTAGGAGTGAGAGGCTATTCAATATTGAGGACAAGAAGGTTCGTGGTCGAACTACAGAGGTGATGGCGTGTGCAATAGCGACACATTTCCTCTTCGTTTCCTCGAATTTTTTAGTTTTCTTCAACATCACCTCCTCTAGGAACGATAGAAGCGATGGAGTTACAGAATTCGCGTCCTTAAGGAAGTTATCACCAGGTGGGTAGACGTGAGTATCGTACATTTGACTCTGGATATCTTGCCTTATTATTTCTGCTGCTTTTCTAAAGATCCTAAGTCGCTCGTTGATTGAATTTGTTTTCTTGTTCTCGTACCAAGCATCATTCAAAAGCTTGTACCCAGAGTCTCTAAAACACATGACTGGAACGTTGAATCGGTTGCATCCTGGTTTCACTATTAAGTGATCTCCATATTTTTTTTCAAGTTTTGCTTTTACGGTTCTCGCGTCGAGTTTTTCCCCTGTTATTGCTGCCATCAATTCGCCCATTGAAAACTGGCAGTCACTGTTCCCTTCCATGTGCGCATAAATTTCTTCCATTCCCTTCCATTCATTGTGGTATACAGCTTCTTCATCGATTAAATCATTCATTGAGGATAGGCGACCAACTACTTCTTCCCCCTACTTCTTTCCTCGCTAGACCAGCCTCCATACATGATTTTTGTACAGCAAATGTTCGAACCTGATATACCAATCTCCTTTTTTCACAGGGTTTCTTTACCTCATTCTCAACAGGGTCAGCACAGAGAAAACAATTATTTTTGAAATCGAAATCTGGTACTGAAGATCTCAAACTCACCGTTTCAGTTGGTTGTGTTGATGCACCATGTCTCTTCAAATCAGCCGTAATACTTTGGGTCCTTGTGTAATTTTTACGACATGAGGTGTGAACTAGGAGGGATTTCAAGCCTTCCATCTTGGAGCTCTTGTTGTCCCTCCTTTCCTTACTTGCTCTTATAAGCGAAAGAATTCCTTTTTCTGACATTCTTGAAACATCATCAGCTGATTCATCGATGTCTACATCACACACAAAACACTTATTAGTCATTGCAAAAGTGAATCACTCTCAGGAAATATAAAAACATTATTATAGTCAAAAAGATTCTTTACACAACGTCACACGACACGCGTTAACAACAAACTGGACTCGAGTAATGCATGAATAGAACGGGTCTTTAAAGGAAACTCCCTCTCCCCCTTGTCCACCCTTCCAAAAATATTTTGTTTTTCTTTTCGGGCAATTTCTTGCTACCAACAATGAAAGCGGCTGTTCTTTGTACTCGGTTAATAAGGCTAAATAAAAAATGCACTTTTCATTCAATTTTCTCAAACAGAAAAGGACCAAAATCTTGTAAACAAAAAAAAAAAAAAAAGGAAAGAAAATAGAACCAATCTTGCAAGAAATTTCGTCAGCTTTAATTTTGAATATAGCTAGTTTTCCATTTTGTTTGTCGTTGTTTTTCACTTTTTTATTACGATACTCAAAATTAACAGTACTATAGTCGAGTAATGTTTGCCATTACATGTCTTCTACGTGCCTTAATGTGATTAGATATTTAATAAAGGCAATTTCAAATTGCTTTAACTTTGGATAAGTTGAAGCTAATATATTAGATAATAAATCATTTTAAAGAAAATTTAGTGTTCTACGACTTTTTTCCCCTGATGACTTCACTGAAGTTAAGGGATGCGGTGCTAAAAGGCAAAGTTTGTCTACTATAAAGTGAGGCAAAAACCTTTTTTAAAAAAAAAAAAAAATGCAATTTTTGCAAGCGAATATCTCGAAAACTATTAGGAATATTGAACAAACGAATAGAACCAATCTTGTAGGAAATTTTCTGAGCTTTCTTTTTGAACATAAATACTTTTTCGCCATGACGCACCGTTCTCGAGATATAAGCGAAAAACCGAAAAAAATGACCTTCCCCCGCCCCTCCTGTCCCCCGCTCACCTCGTAAGTCCGGGGACTTTTAGTATGTTGACCTCCTAACTACTCCAAACACAGCCCTGAAGTCAAAAATTCTGTTCCCGAACATGTCCTCTACACCCCCCTTTTGAGCGTTCATTGACTGGACTATTGTTAGTAAGAATAATTTACCGATGTCAGTTGTTTGCCAAGTGCAAGTGTGGGAAAGTTCAGGGGTGCCCAGAGGGGTGGGATTAGGTGATGCGCAATGCGTCATAACGATTTTATTTGAGGGGGAGCAAAAAGTTCCCTTAAAAACTATTAAAATATTTTTCTCCATTGGGAGCTCGTAATGTACAAAGTTGAAATGCTTACAAACGTGTCATTGTGCGGCTTTGCTTGAAATGTATAAAACGACAGTTCTTACGCAGATTAAGCACGTTAACTCCACTTCGCTTTGACCTGCAGCATACGCATACGTCTATTTGTTTTTATTATGCAATGGTATTGGTTGTCAAACTTCTGTTGATCGAATAGTATGGTTGACAAGTATCGAATAGTATGGTTTACAATGGATGGAATATAGAAACTGCGTTCGAGATATTCAGCTTCGCGGGAAGGCACCTCCAACCTTTCCCGAGTCAGTTAAATCGAATTCAGTTGATAAACGGGCAAGAAATCGACAAAATTGTAGTAACTAGAAATAACACAATGGTTAGTCATAGTCGAAACATTTTATCAGTTCATATTGATTGCTGCGAGTATCTGACGGAAGGGAAATTTGATTTTAGGAAAATATCAATTATTGGATGATAAACTTACAAAACTTTTCCTTCTGTTGCTGAAACACAGTGGAGTTACATAATAGACTGTCGAGTCAAAATACACGAATTTTAGACAAGGCACAGGAAACAGTATATGGAATTTGGATTAAACTTTGTAAGCTGTCGTAATAATTCTGACAAGTTGTTCAGAAGTGTGTTCTCCGTTGAAGTAAGCTGGCAGTTTTTTTTTTAATTGTAGTCTCCACACAAAATGTTAGCAAAAAAGGGGGAACGGCAATTATTTTCCAGTATATTGAGTTTAGGGAAGAACGTGACTTTTGTGCATTGTCTATTTCATCTTTTTAGTTCGGCTGATACAAGTAAAATATTTGAAGCAAAATATTGTGATATGCTTCATAGAGGTAAATCCTAGGTGCAGGAAATTTACATGGAAGGCTTAAAGGGTTGAAACGCTAGTGCAAGAAAAATATCCCGAGTATTTTTATGAATGGAGCACTTCTCACAGATTCGCGTTTGTTGCGAAGAAATCGCTTTCTATATCCAGCATTGTCATTGAAGTTTTTGATTGATTGAAGAACTTTTCAGGGCATACATCTAATTATGTGTTTATTGAAAATCTTTCAGATATTTCCCGAAAATGTTCATCATGGTCAAGAAAGAGGAAGTTAAGACAACAATCTATGGTGTTTATTTCTTTGGAAATTTTGCAAGCTTTAGAGATTATTAGTATTGGAAGGAATGTGGAAAAAGATTAGATCACTTTGGTAGTAGCGTTAAGAAAACGATTGTTAACCACTGATACTGTTGTTGCTATCATTGACGTGTCTTCTTTCAAGATACTTACACCTGCTGCCAAATGATTGCAAGGAATTATCTGTAACTATGATATCGTAGAAACAGTATTTTTGCAATAAAAAATAAGCAACAGAAATTGGAAACAGATGACTGCTGGAATTCTTTGATTGGTCCATTAAACATTTTTATACAAAACATGAAATGCAACGTGTGAAGACTAATACTAAACGTCGTAACAGTGTTTAGATGAGGTGGGAGTCAATGATCTAATAACATATCCTTTTCGGGAAATGAATGTAAAGGTGTCCTGTTAGTTCATTGACAATATACTCTCGCAGCTTGATGGCAGTGTTCAGAACAATTGTTAGTCTTATTTACACAGATGATGATCCTTTCTGCTGGTGTTTTACGAACCTCAGAGGAAGAAGTAATCAGTGTGTATATTTACAGATTTTACAATCTAGATCCTGGAAATATTGCAGAAGAGTTCCAAGCTTTTCTTAATATCTCGTGTGTGGCGAAATGCATTGATTTAACTTACATTGGTTTAGGAAGATATAGGAAGAAGCAGAATGTGGCTGAACGAATTGTAGCTATGGAGACAAAATGAAAGCCATACAGAATCTTCGGACGAGGAGTTTCCAGTTTGAAGAACTAATACAATGCTGAGTTCAGCAGGAATTTTGAAAACCATCAGTTCACTAATTTCTCAAACAAATATTTTGTACAAATTTCTTATTATTACTTCAGTTACTAGTTGTTAGCAAAACGTACAATGAATTCTTTGAAAATAATAAAAAAATAGATTAATTTCTTCATTCCATGACAGACAATTGGCTACTGTCCACTATAATTTATTCATAGGAATTCACCATTTTTCGACAAGTATTCACCAAAAAAATTACATAGTATTCCGTAGCAACGTTCCAACGACAAAAGCTATCGCACTACATGTAAACCATTGCTTGTGTGTGATGATCAATATATGAATAGTCTCTACTTCCAGTTGTAATAATATCTAGTAGTTAATATATAAAAATATAATATGTCAATATTAAATGTACTGGTATGTTACCAAACGTGTTTTATATTTATTATAATTCCTTTTGAAACAGAGTAACAACTGTTAGATTGGAAAGGATTGGTAATATTTCTTACGAAAAATGAAATGGAAATAATTAGGTAAAATTTATGAAAGTGTATTTATTTGAAGAAAGTTGAGCCTATGAAATTTGTGGGGCTACGTCATAGTCATAGAGGGGAAAGGGGCAACCCTGAAAGAATTCTCGCATTCAAAGCCTAGTTCAATCTTATCTTGGATTCTCTTGCATTTGTAATCTTTTCATAGTTTCCAGCGTTTCTCCTTTTGGTGTTTAGTACATTTTATAACGACCCTTTAAGGCGTAATATTTTGGTTTTATTTAGGTCAAATTATGAAATTAAATTTACTGTGGAATATCGTCTTCTTCGTTTGAATTTAGTTGCAACACACAAAAGACCGTCAGAGCTCGATCCAATGATTGTTTGCAAATTATACAGATCAGAATCATGTGCAGATCAGTTTCGTGACGATGAATGCTTGTTCTCCTTTAGCTAAACCAAGTTAATGATAATTTTTATAGCTTTGTATATGATAAGAGCTTTTATTTTCTACATTCCTATTATCCACATAGGTCATGAAATCATTGATGAAGAAGGCAAACGCAGTCACTTCACTCACAGATGAAAGTTTAGCTTTCCCCTCTAAGGTGAAGAAGTAAGGAGTGACGTTAGAAAGCTGTGCGGTAGAACCCAAAAACAGGTTCATCATTTGCGTGCGATAATCTCCGAGTTTGAAATCTACTTTCAGTGATGAAAATGCCACTCTGGACTATTCTCCAGTCTCTTAATAATCTCGTGAACTTCCATTACATCAGAACAGAATATATTGAAGGTGTTAGAAGTTATTGTTTCTTCAATCACAACTTCGAGCTTGCCTTCAGCTTCACTCATTAAGTAGAAAACCATCTCAGACTTTCTACTCAGATGTTGAGTTTTCATAATAGAAGTAACTTGCTTTCCAGCAGACAAGGACATCCAACAGGCAGATACATCTATCTAAATGTCAGTCGTGAAGGCGAGATTTACAAAAAATGTAATTCTCTAAATATAGACAATATTCCTATTTCTTCCGTATCCCTAGAATGAAAACATAGGGGCAGATAATCTTCCCACACTGCCTTTGTAGCTTTAGATAGAAATTCATTTCACAATCCATGCATGGATTCTTGAGTCGCTGTAAGACTGTGTTAATCCACCTTATAAGTTGAAGTTAGTAAAATCAGAGTTATTTTTCGTTCATTAGTTGTAAAATGAGTCGAATCATTTATTCTTTTAATTTAAAAACTGGTTCGGCGAACCATTAAAAATATTAACAACTGTTTCGGGCAAACCGTTGTGAACCGGCTGAATATCACCACTGAATTAAGTGATCATATAGAAGGAAGAAACTGTTATCTTTGAACATTAAACATTATCTATTGGAACTATTACCTAGTCGAATGTAATCTAACCTAATCGAAACTAAAGTTATAGTCACATAACCTAACCTTTTAACAAATAATAACAGTAGTTTTATAAGTGTTTACATTAGTTTTTTCACTATATCTATTTTTCTACACTTCTTGTACTTTTATCTTTTATCACATATTCTTGGCGTGCATCGTTCCGATGACGAAGTGTGTTTTACTCTGAAAACGTTCAAGGAATTATGTTTTTACAACTTAAGAGGTCTTCTATATATATATTAAAGATAAATATTTTAAGTACGGCCTCTCTTAACCATTATGAATACATTTATTTTGTAATTGTTGGTTTTTAGGACTAGTACTCAATGTTGAAAAGTAGCGGGTGTTGTGTTTGAAATTCATTTATAACTGAATTTGACCTTAACCAAAAGTGAATTATTGATTAATATTGCAAAGCCGATTATTTGGAAAATTTATGTTGTACATTTGGTGTATTAATTTCAATACTACACTTATGATATTTTGGTACTAATGTTGTAAAGATGCATCGTAGTGAGCACATAATAACCTATTTCTTTAGGTACAACATATAGCTCCATATTCTGAAACATAGTCGTTTGAATTGCTTCAGCAAACTGTTCAAATGAATGTAGAATTATTTTGTACCGTAGACTAACTTGTTTCCACATGCAGCCCATTTTTTTTAATAATCCGTGCAAGTGGAATATTCTATGGTAATGAATAAAAAAAAATATAAAGTTAGAAAAAAAGGAAACGTAAAAAAAAAAAGGTAAAATTCCACAATATTTTGAATAATCCACTGAACGTTGTCAAGTGCTAAGGCAGATAAAATTTAAATACAGTAAATCAGACGTGAATCGCAAATGCATAATATAGTTTTATTTGTCAATTTCGTGATATACAGATCTTCCTTCTTCTAAAGCTTATTTACATTGCATGTAGCTGTTTCGAAGCCTTAAACGTTTACAGCCGTATTCACAAACGTTTTTGGAGTGACTAGCGCTGTTCTAACGAGTGACCAACAGTGGTAATGGGTTGTTAATCACTCGTTAGTATAGCGTTTTTTACTCCAGAAACTGCTTCTGAAAACGACAGTTAGTGTTTCATACTGAGCACCTGTGTTCTAGTTCTTATTGTCGCTGACTTTGTATAAGCACTGGGGAGACGGCGTGAGTTTGAGTTCTGTCTGCGTTTCTCCAAATGTTTCCCCAGTACTACCAGGTGGATGGCGTAATGATATCTTCAGTAAAGGTCCTGGCCGCTCTATTCCTTCTCCGACGGGTATAGCAAAGTAAGATGTGACAGACGATGTGATATAAAATTTAAATAAACTTTTCAATTTACTATTCGTTTTGTCCGCCTTCGTAAGAGAATCATTCATAAGATAATTTTTTATTCTTTCTGATTTTACATAAGTTAACCCTCAATAGGTATTAAGTCTAGGTGTTCTCCAAGGAATACATGGCATATATGTGTTTAATATAGTTGTGTAAGTGTGTAGAGTAAGTTGAATTCAATGATGTAAGAACATAGAACGATTTGAAATGTATTTATGCTACGATTTTTTGTCGAAAATAATATCTGGATGATTCATAAATTAAATCTGGTTGTTTAAGTGAAAAAAATTATAACGCAGCAAGTACAAAGTTAGAAAACTTACTGCTCTCACAGATTAGATATTCCTAGCTGTTTAAAAATTATCTTTGCGTCACTTCGCTTTTACAAAGAAAGACGAAGCAAAAAGTACGTTCAGCGTTCTTCGTGTATCCCAATATCGTGTATCTCCCATCACCACCACCACCTCTCAGGCTTCCATTGTTCTCGCTTCCATCCCGCTTCTTGTACTGTAAGCAGGATCGTGCTTTTATATGTTAAAAAATTAGGTTTCGTACCTACCGCGTAAAATACGTATAGAAAACTCGTAAAATATATAGAATACTAAAATACATAAGGTCTTTAGAAATTCCCCGAAAACTTTGATTGCTGTGTTAGTTATTGAATGACAAAAAGCAATACGAAAATAATCTCCCCAAAGGGTGATTGCAGCCCGGCAGACACAATAATACAAGGCTATTGTAAATTATTTTGCCGATTTCAGAATTTAATAACTAACATTTATTGATTCATAATGACATGCAACATATGTTAAATGAAAGAGAAACTCAAAAAGTTTATTTTTTTTTAAATACATACTTATGCTTCTCCACTTCAAAGATGATCAATATGAGTGCCTTTTGTAATGCACACACATCAATCCTATAGTGTATTTCTTGCCATATTCTTCCTAACATCTCAGAGTCAATAGAAGCAACTGCTTCCTGAATGCGTACTCCAATTTTAGGTAAGTTGTTTGGCAGGGGTGGTTGATACATTTGGGTTTTAATATAACCCCACAAAATTAGTCACACGGAGGGGGGGGGGGGGTAAACCTGATCTTCACGACTAGCTCGTCCTATCCATTGATTTGGTAGCCTTCTGTTGAGTTCCCTACTGACATCCCGGTGTCAATGTGGGGGTGCCCCGTCCTGCTGCAAAATATTTTATTCTTCCAGCTGCGAGAAAAGCCATGTTTGCAGCATGTGAAGGTAGGAAAGTTCGTCTACAATGTCTTTCTTGAAGAAAAAGGGGCCATACACTTTGTTATCAGTGACCGCACAAAACAATTTCACTTTGTGGGAATCACGGATATCTTCTTCATGAACATGAGGATTTTCCAAAGCCCATATCTCACATTTTGTTTGTTTACTTTCTCCGAAACGTGGAAGGCAACTGACTCAATAAAACCATCTCCTTCCATAAGGCTTTGCATCGCAACTCAGAACTCAAATCTCTTATTCCTGTCAGTAGGTTTAAGCGCCTCCAGCAATGTCAATCAGTATAGCTAAAATTTCAAACGATTTCACAGTATCTTCCACGCTGTCTGCTTCAAGTTCAATTCCTTTCTTCCTCTAACCTTTTTTTTTTTTAAAGGCTCCTGGCGAAAGTCACACGCACACGATCAACTGTTTCCTCATCAACTTCTGGCCGGCCTGTTGATTTCCTCTTGCAGATACACCCACTTTGTTTAAATTGTCTGTACCACTTCCGTATTAAGTGCCCGCTTGGTGGATCTAACCCAAACTTCGTCGTTTCGGACATCTTGATTTACTGTCGCCCTAGCGACGGAATGCGTAGCTAAACATACAGTTGCCAGTCACTAAAACGTTTTGAGCTTTTCTTTCATTTAACGTAAGTTGCATGTCATTGTAAAGAAATAAACGTGAATTACTAAACTTTGAAATCGGGAAGATTATTTACAATAGCCCTGTAGCTCAATAACCATTTTAGGTTATTGTGTGGAATGTTTTTGTATTTGAAATTTGGCGATCGGGTACGTGTTTTTCTCCGTGGAAATGGGATTTGCTGGTAAATTATTTTTTGCAGTTTGAGGCATTATTGTTAATGTTACTTTATATTTTCTAGAAATCGGGGACAAGATCAGCCAAGGACGGAAGTGTTATTTCGGGGATTATCTCCGAACATCGGGAACGAATGATCACCTTATCGTAACGTGACTCAGTGATACTTTCTATGTTCTACTGAAGACGACTTAAATCGAAATATATAGAGTTGACTTTATAGTGTTAAGGTGAAATTGTGCACGTGCTTTTACTGAGGAAACTACGTAAGTACAATTCCTTTCCTCTCTTTTCAGATTTCACCTAAAATCTAGTTTCTACCTATTACCGAAGATCCACAAACCGGTTAACCCAGCCAAAGCCATTGTGGGCAGCTATAAATCCCTTACTGAACGTATTTCCACTTTTTTGAGTCCTTCCTACAATCATTTGTTCAAGCACTGCCTGCCTACGCACGCGACACCTACCACTTCGTAGAAATTATCCTGAAATTAACACCTGTTCCTTCCGACTTCCTTGTGCATCAACATTCCTTATGCCAATGGATTAGCAGCTTTGGAATTCTTCCTTAACCAGAGATCCAACCCCATATCCCAACCCAACCACACCTTTCCTTCTAAATCTGGTCAACCTAATTCTCACATATAACAACTTCATACCTTTGTTGGGACAGAAAAAATAAGCAAAGCATCATGTCATTGAGAGTGTTTGTATAATGTTTACTTGGTTAATTTAATCAAGAAGTATTCTACTTTAATTTTGTGTTTGCTAACATTTTATATTGTTTAATGTAAAATGAACGGTAGCAGAGAACTTCATTGTATTGGTATGAATACAGCAAGCAGTGAGTATAAAATGTGTGTTTTGTTAATTTCAGATTATGCCTACCTGTGTTGTTAAGATTGTGACATATTGGAATGCTACTGAGTTATAGTAAAGAATACCCTAGAATCACAAGTGTACTGTACTGTCTCCTTTCTTGCCTTTGAAGAGTAATGTAGTAAACTTCGTAGTCTTAGCAAGTTACTAAATTATATGCCAGATCTTCTCGCAGCTTTATTCCGGCCACTACGTTTAATTGGAGCAACTTTAGCATCTCCACGCAACTTATCCAACCAAAACTAACTTCATATTTAGTTGCGTACAGTAACATTAGTGTTCATACTTCAAAGATAGATAGATATTTTAGAGTTTAACAACTTGGCGAACGAGATGCTTACCTTCGAAGAAATGTAAATAAGAAGTTTATAAGACTCAAACGCCGATACAATTTGAAAAATATGGCACAAATAGAAAGATTGTTTCAATACCAATACCACAGTTTGGATAAATGCACGAAATGTGGATTTTCACACAGAATACAAAACAAATGTTCTTTCTGAATGCTGCTATCTTCCCAGTCACTGGTCTTGTTGCTGTGCACATGAAAAGCAAAGTTATCGGTCAAGACAGGAAGCGTTGTTCAAAACAGACAATTCACAACTACAAATTTTGTGTGTTTACGCACGTTGGAAAAGAATATTTTGTCCAGCATTTAACAGACACGATTATTACTGCCACCTGAAATCCAAATGTTTCCTTGAATGTACGCTTACGCCCCAACAGTCATTAGAAACAACCAATACTACACAACCTGTAGAAGAACAGAACGACCAGTTAATACCTGTAGAAGATATACGGGCTTAAACTGGACAAGATGACTGGGGAATGGAAGAGATTGCATAACGAAGAACTTCACGGACTTTACGACTCACCCAATGTTGTAAGAATAATGAAGTTGCGACGACTAAGATGGGCAGGCCATGTAGCTTGGATAGGAGAAAAACGAAGATTGTATTCCATCTTGGTTGGTAATCCGGAGGAAAAGAGACCCTTAGAAAGATCGAGACGTCGTTGGGAGAACAATATCTTCGAGAAGTAGGTGTTTGTTATGAAAACTGGCTTGATCTTGCTGAGGATAGAATCCTATGGAGAAAGTTTGTTACTGCGGCAATTAACTTGCGAGTTCCGTAAGCCGTAGAGTAAGTAAAGTAAGAAATTGAAATTTACAGACAGAAATAGACAAAACATTATGTATTTAAAGAAACTGAGGTTCAAACGGATGATTTCAGATTGATGGTATCCAAGCTTGAGTAAAATGTAATGGAGACTTCGAGACGTAACAGAATCAAAGACCTAGATGAGCAGATAATAGAGAAGAAAGTAGAAGAGCAGAAAGAGGAACAGAATTGCTTTAGTGAATTTCTGGAGGTAGACAGTTCTGAAGAAGTTGTAGTGGAAAGACAGGAAGTCAATTTGAACGTCAGCTGGTGGAGCAGAAGAAAAGCAGATTTGATATTGACTCACGAGACAGAAGTACGATGGGAAGGTACAGAAGATAAATTTGTTAATTTTATTCATAATTTAGGGGTATAGAGATTCAGTGACGCTGCCTGAGTTCCTCCAGGAATGGAAAGAAGGATAGAGAAGATGGGAAGAAGATGGTTTCTTTATGTTGATAGATCGTGGTGCTAAATGTAAGTGGAAAAATTTAAACAGAGACAGCAATTGGATGCAGAGGAATCAAAGCAAGTTAACAAAAATGACCGTATACAGATGCCAGTTGGTTGCAAAAATTGACGAGATTTGGGTTAAGAGTGAGAAGAAAGAAGTGTTATTTTTTATATGCAAGGCAAAACTGTGATTCATGTTGTAAAGGTGTAATGATGTTGACGTATTTGATTTTTTTTGGGGGGGGTGTATGATGTACATATTTTTATTGAGATTATATTTGTAGCGAGCAGAAAGAGATTTCAGGTGAAAAGTAAGGAACGTAATCAACCTTAAACTACATATTAGACTTATTTGGTTTATATATCTGTGGTTTCAGTTAAATGAATAGGGTGTGTTGTTGGCACAGAACAAATAAGCAAAGCATCATGTCATTGAGAGTACATAATCTGTATAATGTTCACTTCGTTATTTTCATCAAGAAGTGTTCTACATTAATTTTTGTTTGCTAACATTTTTATTGTTTAATATAAAATGAACGGTAGCAAAGAACTTCATATATTTTATTGGTATGAATACAGCAAGCAATGAGTATAAAATATGTTTCGTTAATCTTGGATTATATCTACTTGTGTTGTCAAGATCGTGACATATTGGAATGCTACTGAGTTATAGTAAAAAATAGTAATACACTAGAATCTCATCTGTTCTTTCTCTTTTCTTGTCTGTGAAGAATAATATAGTAAACTTCGTAGTCTTAGCAAGTTACTCAATTATGTTCCAGATATTCCCGCTGCTTTATTCGGGCCAATACGTTTACTTAGAGCGACATTAGTGTTCATAGTTGAAAGATCAATATTTTAGAGTTTAACAACCTTCAGATCAGAGACGCAGCCATTGGTACGAGAAATGCACCTTCATAACCAATCTGTTCATGGGTAAACTAGATGTTTTCCTACAAACGCAACCTTTGACTCCACTACTTTAGATCAGGTTTTTTTTTTTTTTTTGGTCGACATTTTCACAATATAGCCAATGGAGAAGCCAGCCTGAATACGCTCCTAGAACAGCTGAACCAATTCCTTGTTGTCCAGTTCTCTTGGTCCATTTCAAACAAAAAGTTACACTCCTTGACGTGGACATCACTTTAGAAAACAACACCCTCACTACTTCCGTTCACACATAAAACGTACCAACCACATGCCGTACTTACACTACTCAAGTTCCCATCCTTACCATAGCAAGAAAATGATTCCTTTCTCCCTTGCAATTGAAGGCCTGAATTCCACCACCTTTGCAGCCGAAAAAAAGTACATCCAACGCCTCCGGGAAAATTTAATTATAACCAAGCAGACCCGGCTTGCATCGTCGCATATTCCATCTAACCACACTTCCAACGACAATCCGAATCCACCGGCTCTAATAATCCAAGTTTCATCCTAAACTAACCAAGATCAAGCAACTCCTACATTCTCACTTCCACATTCTCCAATCTGATCCAGACTTCAACACTCCCTTAATCCTAGAAACATCTTGGTCCACATGAATCCTTCTTCCCTATCACTCCAACCGTCCCCCACTTATGCAAGAGATCTAGATGTAAAATCTGCTCCATCCTAATCTCTCCTCCCACGGTCTCTATGAATACTGCTAGTGGCCATTACATCATCTTAAATTCCAAGGATACATGCCACACCTGTAACGTAATTTACACCCTAACCTGCAAATTCTGTTATGTATTTTATGTGGGGAAACCTGTAGAGCCTTGAGCATTCGTATTAACAGCCATTGCCACTTTTGGACCATCAACAAATAAGATGTTCCAGTCTCCTTACACAATAGGCTGGGACGAAAAAATTGAAAATCTAATTTTGTATTGGGCATAGGCGTCAATAGTTGCGTTTGGCGGTAGATAAAACGTAGGAAACATTTCTTGGAAAATAATTAATATTTAAGTCTCCCCCTTGAAATATGAAAAAGAAAAGTAATTTTACCAGCAAAATGTTTAAAGGTTAATCTTTTTCGGAATTATCTGAAGGAGGATACTGAAGGAAATAAAATATTTTATGGGTTGGTTTCGTCTCAGCAACGCAAAGAAGTACGTTTGGGTAATGAAGTATCGTATTCAGAGAAACACATACTGACCAGCCCATGCCCAACCTAACCACCCAATCAAATCTTCGACAAGAAAATTATAAAAATTATGCTGTGGTCCATTCGAGTTTAAAAACCTTTTACCTTGAGAAGGACGGACTATTTTTCGAGATTCTAGTATGGATATTTGGACACCGTATCACTGAAGCAGCTTTTCAAGAAAGAAAATATACACGGTGTCCTAATATCTACACTAGAATTTCGAAAAAATATTTCGTTCTTCTCAAGGAAAAATAATTTTAAAATCGACTAGACTACAGCATAATTTTTATAATTTTCCTGCCCAAGATTTTGGTTGGGTGGGGTACGGGCAGAACATGACGTGCAGCCACCTCCTTGTGGTGAGTTCTGGGATGTTCTGCTTTTATATATTAATGAATTCTGAATAACAGAGCATTCAAGGAGCTGCCAGATAACCAACCCATTAACATTATTTGCTATACATTTCTCAGAACATTATATTATATTCCCAAACATCCTTCTTTGCGTTGCTGAGACTAAACCATGTCACGAAATGTGTTATTTCCTTACGTAAGACCCTTCAGGGGGGGGGGGGGTTACTTGTACCTTTTGTCTACCGCCAAACGCAACTATTAGTGCCTATGCCCAATGCAAAATCAGACTTTCGATTTTTGTTTTCGGCTTACCTATTACACACTCAGTAACACAACACCAATTTAATCTATCTTTCGGTGTTGCTGCAAGCTTAATGCGTCATCTGCTACGTGGCACCACTGTCGCTCTGGTCTTTTATTTGTGTGCGCGTGTTCGTTTTGTATTCCTCGCTACTTGATAATTCTGTGTGTGTTTTCAACTGAACTTCGGCCCGTCACAATTATACGAGTGCAATGCTTTTAAAATTCTCAAATATCCATGCCTAAGGAGCAGGGTTGGAAAGAAACATATGAAAACGCAATTTTTGTTTTCGTTGTAAACACGTATTTTATATACTGCAAAAAAACGTGTTTTATACATTTTCTTAAAAGTAAAAAATTTGTAAGGGTTATGATAGGTACTCCATACGCCGTAGCCTCTATAACGTTTCAATCGCGCTCTCGGTCTATTCATAAGCACTTACTTGAAATTATAGGTTCAATTTTACCAAATTTAATGAAATTTGCTATTTATTAACACTCATTGAGTGACTACTATATAACAGGTAAAGACAAAGGTATACCCGGTGCAATGAGCGCACGTCGTGAACGGCTCATGGGGGATGTGGAAGTAGCACTCCATATTCTCGACCAACGGCACGAAGTGAGGTGGGGTGGTCAGTCCCACGCTCGGCTGTCTTTAGCTCCCAAAGTGCCCAGGAATACCAAGGACACTGTGGTACTTAAGTTGATAGGAGGCTGAGTACACCTCAGAGCTCAGGTGTGGGAACAATTGAGAAAAATTTTCCAGTATCCTAGCTGGGATTTAAATTACTGTAAATTACACTTTGAATTCTCTCATTTAGGCAATAAGGCCTGCCATTTCCTTTGTACACATTGTGTATTTGGCTTTTACCGTTTTATTATTTTCGGAAGGATTAACTTTAACAAAGTGTGTCCAGATCAAATCTTATTTTGCATTCTTTTCTTTAGTTCGTGGTAAGATAAGATAAAATGAATTTTATGGTCGGTAACAGCACTATGGCTTACGCCCGTCCCGATACGGGAGAAGCCCCTTATCTTTGTCATGTCAAAATTTAACTGTTAATTAAAATAATAAAAAAAAGATAAAAGATGAAGATGTAAAAGGTCTTCACAATCAGCCTATTGGTGTAAATGGCCAGTATAACAAGGAAGCCTGTAAATGGGCCTTCACAAGATAAAACAAAAATACACTATAAAACTTAACAGCTAAGGAGCATAATCATATAAAATAAACGGAAATCATAAAACTCTCTGCAAAAACAAGTAAAAATATTACCGTTTAAATTTAGGTTTATACCTAGGTTTCCCTTTCCTTCCCACGAGATTAAAATCCATATCCATCAAGTGGTCCTCAATCATGTCTGAAGCCAAAGATGAACTTGGTTCATCGATAGTATGTGCAGACTCTTCCTGAGCTAATTGAGCAGCCAAAACGTTTGTCAGAGTCTTAATGCTGGTAGCGAGAGGCGAAGTTCGGGCTAATTTGGACACTTTATAATGACTAAAAGTAGTCTTAACCCGTAGAGTTCTAGAATTCTGCACAGGTGTTTTTTGTCCCTGACTCTGTGTCGGCATATTGTGAGAAGTCTCTGATCCTGTGGGAGGCTTCGGAGGGTCTACATGCACATCAGACTCTGTTTGTGTTGAGACATTAACTGTCTGGGTACCAACCGAGACAGTTTTAACTGGTATCCGGGCTACAACATGTGAAAACGCACCAGAGGGAAGGGTGCGCTGAGACTCTCTTAATCGATGTATAGCATCACCAGCGGATATTTTCTCTAATACCATCAGCTCTCGAATTCGTTTTTCCCCCTGAAAAATAGGACAGTCACGCGACCAGGCCGTGTGCTCACCCTTGCAATTAACACACTGAGGTTTCAGTGACTTACAAGGATCCGCACCATGGCTACTGGTACCGCATATTGCACATACAGCAGAGGTCGCATTACACGACGTGCTGGTGTGTCCATAGTGCGACATTTAAAACAGCGGAGCGGACTGGGTATATATGGACGGACAGGCAAGCAGTAGAAAGCTGCCTTCACGTCCTTAGAAAGCTGTGGCATGGCAAACGTCAAAATTAGCGAGCAGTTCGTTACTCTTTCGAGTTTTAATGCGCCTAACGTTGACTACACCTTGGCTGGCAAGTTCATTCTTAATCTCTTCGTCAGGGACATCTTGCATGGACGGACAGGCAAGCAGTAGAAAGCTGCCTTTCCGTTGACGGTGAGGTTCAACTTGAACGCTGAATGGTCCTAGGGTTTTCAGTTTTAAGAGATTAGTTGACTGTTTATTATTGGATGTCTCCACGAGCAAGGTGCCGTTGCGAAGCTTTTTAACATGCTTAAGTTCACCTGCAACGTAATTAAGTTGTTTTTGTATAACGAAAGGGGATAACCCCTTCAAACCACCTGGATTGTCTGTTTCACTCTTTACTTCAATCACAAGATATCGTGTGATAGTCGGTACGATACTTGTTTGTTCCTCTACTTCGATTTTATCTTCTTTGTCACTGCTTGATTCATTAGCTGTATGCGCCTTCTTACTAACATCAGTGACTTTCTCTTCGTTCTGTCTCTTTCTTCCTTTCTGCGAAGGCGACTTATTAGGATGTGGTGGAGCCATGATGAATGTTAGCCGTAAAAGCCCACACTTTTCCGTCTTCGTTCTGAGGAGCTAACGAGGCTGCCGGGTACTACCCTCATCAACCTTGTCAGCAAGCTGGAAATCGAGGCGAAGTCCAATGACTTGGCGT
>JAGDQP010003620.1:79623-92133 GCA_022664845.1 Lepisma saccharinum
TGGCGAGACCAAAGGTCCGAAGAGCTCCCCAATGGCGCACTTCCCAGCCTCAACGAGCTAGACCATCCAAGAATCTGCTGCTAAGAACTAGGCGCTATCCAATGGTTCCGCCCCCTTTCCTCGGGTACATCCATAACACATCCGTTCACATTGCGTGGAGGCGTAAGTCGCAGCACAGGAGGAGATGAAATAATGAATCATCTGTGAATGAAAATGAGGTGAAAGTAAATGAAATCCTCTCTGCTGGGCCTCCTTACAAGCAGCATAGATGTTTAGCTGCGAGGGCTGATTGCAGCCAGCAAAGCCGGCTGGACGATAGGGTCGCCAATTCCCTACGCCGTTATTGGCTGATTGCAATCAGCATAAGCCGGCTGGACGATGGGGTCACCAGTTCCCTACGCCGTATACGAGCAGCGATGGCCTGCTGCTCGGGTTATGTGATGGTTTCATCACGTTGCGGTCCGTAGACCTGCGATGAGGTCGCCAATCCCCTACGCTAGTGGGAAGTAAAAATTCTCAACAGAGAAGCACTCTGGCCCTGCTGTTGGACTTCCCATAGGCAGCAACGATGTTGGCAGCTGCCAGGGCTGATTGCAGCCAGTAAAACTGACTGGGCGATGGGGGCGCCACTTCCCGACTTTAGTTCGTGGTGTCCTCAAATCTTGCAATGTTAATTTAGCTCATTTCCCGGCGTCAGAGAATGATGATGAAAATTTGCACAATATTCTATTGTTGCTTTTATATTTTATATTTTAAAAGCATATTTTAGTTTTATTTTTTTTTAATATTAAACATAAGCCACTAGCCTGTAACGCCGTGGCGTTTGACTGATTGCTGAACACTTTAGGATTTGGGTAAAAAAATATTTAAAAAACTTTATAAAGACTTAATTTTCTTAAACAACTCGTACTAAAAAGTAAAAAAACAAGTTTGTTTTATGCATGACTAAAAGAAAAGCATGGGCGCTCTTACATACGAGTATACAGTCACTTTATAAATTCTTCAATTAGCGCGCCCCATGCTTTTCTTTTTAGTCATGGATAAACAAACTTGTTTTTTACTTTTTAGTACGAGTTGTTTAAGAAAAGTATGTCTTTAAAAAGTTTTTTTTTTATTATGTTTTCTTCTTGTGCACCACATTGATAAACGAACAGCAAAGAAGCAGAGTACCTAATAAGTTCAACCACCCGACATAAATTGTAAGGGAGCCAGAGGAACCCCACGTACACCCCCTGATCCATCGGGACCATTTTTTCCTTATTCTTTAGCGTCTAAATAAAGTTTATAGAGATGTTTCCAAAAAAGAAAACTGGTTTTAGACGATTTTTGGTGGAAAATTAGTCAAATGTCTATTTTTTGGAATATATTACAATGAGTCTCCACGTATATTGCCTGATCTTTCAAAACAAATTTTATTTTATTACTTATGGTATAAATAAAATGTGTAGCAATGTTGCCAAAAAATAAAATTGACTTTTTACCAAAATGGTGCCATTTTTGTGGGAAATTTGTCAAATACGTATTATTTTGCTTCTCTTTTCAAAAAGTACTAGAGTTTAGAGAAAAACATTTAAAACTTCACTTAAACTTCAAAATCGAAATCGGCACTGAGATATGAGTTAAACGCCCCCCGCCCCCCTCAAATTGGGAATCTGAACGCACAACCATTGGGAACGGAAAAACGAAAGCTTATAAAGTAGGTTGCATAAAGTATCAAATGAAAGGATTTTTGAATTGAATATCAATATGAGTTATTTTCTTCATAAAGCGGTTTTAGGGATATCAAAAATTAAACTACTTAAAAATTAACTGGTGTCCATTTTTGGTTGATAGTTGGTCAAAGACTTTTGTTTAAAAAAAAAAGAAAGCAAACCTTTACAGTGAACAAAAATACTGAAAATCTGACTTGAAAACATCTTGCGCTTTGTTACTTACTTTGGCCTAAAGAAATGGTAATTATATCATAACCCTCCCCCAAAATTGGGGACCTGGGGGCCAGAAAAGGGGGCCCCTGAAAAATAAAAATTCTTGTAAGTGTGTCATATTATGGGGCATAAAATGAAAGGATATTTCCGACTGAATAAGAATATGATTCATTTTTTTTTCAGAAATGGATTTTGGGGATTCCAAATTTATACTAAAGTGAAACTGCTGAAATAAAAACAAAAAATGGCGGCCATTTTTCACTCTAACATTATTTTTCTTTCTTTATAATCAGTTTAATTTTTGCTATAAATCTGGAATCCCTCAAATCTTTTTTCTAAATAAAGTAATCATGTTCATATTCTGTCAGAAATCCACTCATTTGATACCCCATATGATCTACTCATAAACTTCATCTTTCAGACCTGGAGGGTCCTAATTTTTAGAAGCCGTTATCGCAAATTGTCATTTCTTTGGACCAAAAACAAGTAACGTAGTGCCGGTTTGGAAGTTTTAGTGAGTTTTATTTTTATCCTTCTACCTGAGGGCTATTTATTTTAACATAAAAAAAACGTTTTTCTTTAAAAAAAGAGTTTTTGACCCATTTTCCATTGAAAATGGCCGCAATTTTGGCTATAAGCAGTTTCATTTTTGTGAAAACTTTAGTATAAATTTCGAATAATTTCTTCTTAATCTTTCTGAAGAAGATAATTCAAATTTATATTCAGTATGAAATATCCTTTCATTTGATACCCCACACAATCTAATTTATAATTTTTTTCCCATGCTTCAATTTTTTTTTTTTCATCGTATTTCTTTAGGCGAAGACACTATACTAGTTTTGAAGTTCAAATGCGTTTATAAATTTTCTGTCAACTCAAGTGCTTTAAAAAAATCAAATAAAAAAAAATCGTCCTTGAGCAATTTTCGATCAGAATTGGCCGCCATTTCGGTCTAAAGTCAAGATTTTATTTTTGAAAACATCGCTCTAAATTTTATTTATACCATAGAGAATAATATAAAATTTTTCCTGAAGGATCAGGGAGTGAACGTTCTGGCTCATAGAAAATAATTGTGAAAAATATTCTTTTGACCAGTTTTCCACCAAAATTAACCGCCAATAATGGTCTAAAATCAGTTTTCTTTTTGGGAACATCGCTATAAATTTTATTTAGACCATAAAGAATGGGGAAAAAAATGGTCCCAATGGATCAAGGGGGAGGAATGGTTCACGTTGGGTCCCCCTGGCTATCTCGATTAAAACTCCAAGCACCGAATAAGAAATTATTATCAAATCTGCATAGTTACTCACTACTACTGTCCCTTTCCCCATAAACATAAAAAAGAGATAGAGCAGTGTACCATAGAAGCAAATACATGCCCATAAAGTTTTTCTTTTCCTGGCAGTTTCTCACAATAAATAAAAAGGAAGAATTGAACAATTAACCTCTTGTTTCATGTTATTGATAGCAAATTAATATTTTTGTGCCGTATTCATTTTATTGAATAGCTTGCTTCTAGCATTCAAACGATAAAGAACAAACAAAACAACGCATTTTATGTTTCCGCATAATACTGATTATTTTGGAAACTAGCTTTCAGACAGGGCAAATTGCATATGTTTTTTTGAAAAATATAAAACTAAAATAATGCTCTCGTACTCTTAATAATAATATGATTCTTCCAAAGAAGAAAAATAAAATTAACTGTTTTAAACACTGCTTAAAATGCTAAGAAGGAATTCGAACCCGCGAACTTGGAAACGCTGGCCTAACGCTTCAGACTACATGACTATCTCGGTCGACGCATACAGTTAACTGATGTCAGTTTCAACGTCACCAGCTGACGTTACATACCCAGTTTTCGCCATGTACTCGCTTCGTTGCCAGTAGGCTCCCGACCACACTCCTCTCGGTAAAGTGAGATTTACCTTTTAACCACTCGACAGAGTCTTGTAGACAGGATGAAATATTGTGAATTGTTATTTCTTTTGACGTGCACTAGGTGACTTATTCTTTTTATTTTATTTTTATGCAAGATGGTGACACGCGATGTTATCAAAATTAACATTGTCATTACACAAATATGGCATAAAAACAAATTAGTCTAAAATATTCTCGAATATATTTCGTAGTATTTAAAAGATTTACCCTGTTTGGACTTCGCCCAATAGTGTGAAGAAATCAGTCACAAAATACAAAAATTGTATCAATATGTGTGGACTTCCTAACGTACACGAAATTCCTTATGAACGGTAGTAACTGTATATCCAAATGACAAAAAATCTGTAACGCATATTTATTACCATCTAAGGGCTGCAGAAATTGGTATTTGGGTTCTAGAAGCATTTAGAAATCACACGCTGCGAAATAGCTGGTCTCAGTAGTAAGTGAAATTCTTTTCAAGATTCAGTTGTGATTAAAATGTCCAAACACAATATGAAGTTAAACAATTCGTTCATTTCTAAGGTCCGGGAGTGATCATTTCTCCGTCATTCAGTGTTGAATGCAGGTGACCCATCTCTAACCACAGTTTACAGTTTGTCTTTATCGATTGTGATTTGCTTCATAGAGAAGCTAGATCGATAACTTTGATATTTTGACCAATCATCGTTTTGAACATCTTCCACACAGTCTTTGCTCTTCCACTTTCGTTAAGCAATAATTTTCTCGAGATTATCGTTCTGGAACTATACAATGCCCATGCAAAGGACAGTCTTTTTCTCCTGCATAGCGTTCCTTTAGTATAGAGTTATTGTTTCTTTTTCTTATCCATTATTTTCATAGAATCCTCTTATATGCCCACATCTCGATTGCGTCGATTTTTCTTCGTTCCCCTGACTTAATTGTCTCTGTTTATACATCACATAGGAACGCTGAAAGCTCCGAACCTTTTAACATCCTCAGTTTAATTAGTCTACTGATAGCGCGGTCTTTCTAAATTACAATTAGTTTTAATATAAATTCGTTAGAATTCCTTTATCCATTGAAAGCATATCTGAACCAAGCTTTGAAACTCTTAGTACTAGAAATTCCGCCCGGATGTAAGCGCTTCACATTTATCGTATGAGAATAGTCTTTTTCTGTGCAAGCTACTTACGTAGCTGTGCAAGTAGTTTAACAAGTAGTTTAAATATAATGTTCCAAACCCAATCACTAACATCTCTCTTTGGCTCATTTTTGCTTTTTCGTTTCATTTCTTTTTGCTACAAAATGGGTTATTATACCCATATTTCTTGACATTATTTCATGTTATCGAATTTTACGTAGTCTTTATTAGATCTTCAACATTTGTCACTTTCTTAGAAGACACCACCGACTAGATGCAACTGTTAAATTTCTCCGTCAGCAGATTTACTAGCCACAACTGACACCTATGCCTACAAGGAAAATGTTTGAGCTTTAGATCCTCTGCTAGCAATACATAGAACAGAAATCTTAATGCTTTTGTGATTCGAAATTACTCAGTAACTTGTACTTAAATGTCTCAGCTGTTCTTAGATCTACACAGTAGATGCTGCCTGTATGATCTTTTCGTTAGCTAATCATCAGAAGAAATGCATATAACTTTTTCTGAAACCAATCAGATAATGTAGCTCTTCTAACTTTGAGCTTTTCTAAGGAAGTTTTCAAATTTTGGACAAACGTTTGACTTTCTGTAAGATAAACGATATATCGTAGAACGTTTTGTGCCAGGTAAAACAAAAACTAAAATGACATTACAATAAAGCGTAAATTCAACTAAGCTTTGTTCAGGTACTCACGAGGTAGATTTTTAGTTGACATGCTATAGCTTACGAGTTTTTTTTTTGCCTTGAAACGATCTAATGTAGAGTGTGTTGAGAACTGTACTGCATTCATAATTTATCTAACCTGTCTGACATACTTGCTGGCATTAATTGATTTACAACGATTATTATTAATGCTACTTTCTGTTGTTTCAACCATATTGTTTCCAGTTATTATTAGTACTGTGGAAGAGACAGTGTTATGCAATGCATTTCGTTTATTACGCTTTGTTAGTATGTTAGGATAAATTATAGGTGGGTATACTCTTCGCTCGTTGTAACGAAAGCTTAATATCCCATACTATCACTTACTATCCCATATATCTGCGTATTTCATTAATTTTAGGTGGGAAAACGGTGCTGCTTAAAAAACTGAGGTGGGCATACGCCATATATCCGCGTATACCCTGTATTACGTCCCTGGGTTGAATGTAAGGTTTTCATTGAATATTAGTATTATGGTCATTGCTTTACGAGAATCAAAATATGAGTCTCTGTCACTCACGTTTCTCATTTTGTAGATGGGTATATGTGTAAGAAGAATGTTCTTTGCACGATGGCGTTACAGAAGAATATGAATATTGGAAGTTTTGACTTACTAAAGACAGTTCTAAAAGTTTACCATTTCCTAGGCAATACCCGTGTTTTATATACTATGTAATTACAGTATCATTTTTAACATTACTACCATTCCATTTACACTTTTACTTTACTAGTGATTTCATTGTTAGGTGGCAGAGCAGCTGTTGACTGAATCTCGCTCGCTTAAATAAAGGCTTTGCAGTTCAATTCATTTCTTATTTCTGTACCTTTTCTTCGTTATGGTACTTCTAACACAGATTTGTGTATTAACATAAATTTTGTTTGCTGTTTAGTGGACATACAGAAAGGAAAATCTTAACTGAGCGCAACATGAACGTCGTCATATTTTCGAATTATATTAAATATTATTTACTTATGTTTAACAGTATAATACGTATCTCAAATTAATTTGTATACTAAAATATTAGGTAACCTCCCCCCCCCCCCCCTGTGTTGTGTATTTTGCCCCAGCGGTGATTTTAAACATTTTGGTATTTTACTGTCACGTGAAGACAGTAAGGTACACGTAGCAGGTTGTTGCATCGGAACTGAAATCAACGACATACTCGTAATTACCCATCTGCTGTATATTGCTATCTCTTATTACTTGATATTCGTTTGTTTAAATTGAAAAAGTATCCAAAGTCTTGCTGTTCTTATCGCTTCTTTTGTTATGCTCTAATTTCTTTTGCATTAGTAGATTCGTTATATTTTATAAAACTAAACAAAATTATGGATTGATCTAATGCAAAAAAAAAAAAAAAGTTTCGAAATTTTCTTTAACTTTCCTGTCTAAGAAAGTATTTTGTCAGTAAATGTTTAAATGAGAAGAAAACTATCAAAACACTACATATTATTGTACAAATCTCGATAAGTAATATTGTTTTTTATTTACTATTATATATATATAACTTGTAACTTTACTTAAAAAAATAAATTGTTTCTCAATGCATTTAATTTAATTACCATTATATCATTTACTGCTTTGTGCATCCTGAAAGATATCGAAGAGAGGTAGCAGTTTGTTGGGGTTATTGGCAATTTGTTAAGAAAGAACGGGGCTGGTGCATTTGACGTTGTCACCTGGTAGTTGGCAGAAACGGTTTCGATCTCACTTAAACTTTTTCTACCAGCCCTCTTGGTCCAGTGGATACGATGGCTGACTTTGGAGGCGACACAGGTTCGAGTTTCGCTCATGTCGGCCACCCTGACTAAGGCTTTCCAAGATTTTCCTCAGTTTTACCAAAAGAATTATGACATGGTACCTAAAATCTAGGCCATGGCCGAGTTCTTCTCCATCCTTGGCCCCAGAATAATGCTCGCCGAGGGATGTCATCCATCGGACATGAGACGGCTTCGGCCATAAATGCCTATCTTGCCCATAAATATTAAATATTTATAAAAGCGAACTTTGTTTTGATATTCTTAACTGCAGCAAGCGATTGTGATTGTCAGAATCGTTTGAATTGTAATTTAACATCAATCACATAGGTTCTTAGAAGAGGACGTACCATTAATGAGATATCCAAACTATTCTTGGAATAGTATTCAAGGGAAAATATGAATTCGCAGACCAACATCGACAGCAGTAAGGAGGCGTCTCGCTACCACTCTGTTTCTTCCACTGTACAAGCATTACATAAATTCCCCGTAAAGCCTGACTAATAAGCGATTGTTGCAATGATATGTACTAATATGACCAGAAACCTTTTTTTTATTCTAGTTTCCTTGAGTCTCGGACCATGTAAGAAAGATATGGGCTAGTTGACATATTTTGTAGACGTGTGTAATGCCACAAATACCAAACAACTCAGAAATAACTAAAAAATAATTGAACAATTTATGTACGTAATAAAAATTTTCCGGATTTCTGTGATGTTATTCTCACTCTTAATGCTGCGTAGAAATTGATACGCTATCTGAAATGTCGTTGTAGTAGGATGATAAAGATTAAAGAAACGCGGATTAGCCAATGTGATTGTGTGTTATAGATTAATAGTTGCAATTTGAGTTGTTATTTTTCTAAACAAGTTTTTTTCTCTCTTTTTAGGACTTTAAGTTTAATGTTTTTTAATAAAACGGAACAAGATATTTTATGGCGAGAACAGCTAGATGGATTGGTGAAAGACAATCCACGGTAAGTACAAGCTTGTTTAAATTTAATGTTAGAAAAAGATTGCAATTTAAGTTGTTGTCTCTTTGAAAATAAAGAATTCGTACTGATATGTGGACTATCGGATGGGCGGATGTTTATGACGCTCGCTTTTTGTGCATCTGGTCTTGGGATCTCAAAACCTGTAACGTCTATCGAACAAAGTGACTCGGTTTCATCCTAAAAGCCCACAAGCTCGTTTAAGACGTTAAAATTAATTAAGTTCAAGTAATACTATTATGAGGGGTAGTTCTACGAGCTCTTAAAAACTTCCGTCCCTTAAAATAATAGTGCTAATAATAATATGAAATATTGGAGAGAACATCCAACATTAATCAACGAATCAAACAGTGTTACGAGGTTCATAAAACAACTAAATAACTTTCTCTGGTGGGATTGCTGATGTAGTAGAGGAAAATCTTCAGCAATTCACTATGGAACCTTTCATCAACTGAGGAAAGACGATAAAGATAAGATCTGGCAAATACTGACCTTACAGTATGGATGTGGTCATGTTTAATGTACCAGATAGCACTATGGAATTTATTTCACGAAAATTTTTGCGAAAATTGACGAAAAGAGTACCAAAAAGAAGAACAAAACGTGATACTTGTTTCCCTTTACCATCCCATCACCAACAAGTTTAAGAAAATAATTATTGAACATACTCTTAATCCAGTCTTGATTCTGCCAAAAACTTTAAATAAAACTTTCACGCAACACAAAAGTTATTTGGTTCCGAAATATTCATGTAGTGGAGTGTCACATGTCAATACGGTGAACAATCTATAGAAATGACAAAAAGGGACATACATGTTAGAATATCCGAACATGTTAGAGATGCAAAAAGCTGTTTCAGGAATTTCACAATACCTTAAAACTTCCCTACATAATATCTGGTGTAGTAAAAAGTAATCCATTAGTTTGCCAATAGATGACTTCAGCGATCTGTATCTCGCGTTGTATAAGTCCGATCGGGTTCAACGAGATGGCGTTCAAACGATGAGATTGCGTACTACAAACACTGTTCAGATAGTTGTGATGAGTTGACTCAGTGTTGTGTGAGCGCGCGTCAAAATGGACACTAGCAAAGAGAAAATACGCTATATTTTACAGTTTTTCTTCGATAAAGGCGAAAACGCAAGCCAGGCGGCTGCAAATGTGAATAGTGTTTATGGTCCTGATACTGTAACAGCCAATCACGCGCAATTTTGGTTTCGTCGATTCCGTTCCGGTAATTTTGACGTCAAAGATGTACCACGCCCTAGAAGGCCAAGTGTCGAAAATGTCGATAAAATCATGGACATTGTCGCGTCCGACCGTCATGTAAGCACTGTTTCGATTGCCCAAGAGCTAAACATTGCACAAAAAACCGTGTGGAACCATTTGCATAAGGCTGGATACACAAAGAAGCTTGATGTATGGGTGCCACACGAGTTACCACAAAAAAACCTCATGGACCGAATTTTCATCTGCGAATCGCTGCTGAATCGCAACAAAAGCGACCCATTTCTGAAGCGGTTGGTGACTGGTGATGAAAATTGGATCACTTACGACAGCGTCACGCGAAAACGGTCGTGGTCGAAGCGCGGTGCGCCGGCGCAAACGGTGCCCAAGCCAGGATTGACGGCCAGGAAGGTTTTGCTGTGTGTTTGGTGGGATTGACAGGGAATTATCTACTATGAGCTGCTCCCCTACGGCCAAACCCTTAACTCGGAACTATACTGTCAACAATTGGACCGTCTGAAGGCAGCAATCGCCCAGAAGCGCCCAGCTTTGGCCAATAGGAGAGTCATTGTGTTCCACCAGGACAACGCCAGGCCACACACATCGATAGTGACTCGCCAGAAGCTCCGGGAGCTTGGTTGGGAGGTTCTTATGCATCCACCTTATAGTGCGGACCTGGCACCGAGTGATTACCATCTGTTCCTGTCCATGGCGAACACGTTTGCTGGTGAAAAATTCGCTTCAAGAGAGGCTTGTGAAAATCGACTGTCTCAATTTTTTGCCAATAGGGACAAGGGCTTCTATGAGAGAGGCATCATGATATTACCTTCCAAATGGCAACACGTTATCGAACAAAACGGCGCATATGTGACCTAAATCGGATCATTCTAACTATGGTAAGTCAAGCCTTCAATGTCATGCAAAAATAATGGATTACTTTTTACTACACCAGATATTTCCGATGTGAAATTGTTAAGTAGCACGGACTCTCCCAAAGACAGAATAGTTTATGAAAGCTACTTCATTATTATGAAACAACCTAAATTAAATCAGAATCATGGAATATTAAACAAGGTTTAACATATGTTACTTGAATAAATGTACACATATTTCATGCTTTTTTACATTCTTTTCTTTAGTTCGCAGTGGTTCGTGATGTCCTCAAATCTTGCAACGTTAATTTAACTCATTCCCCGGTGTCATAGAATGATGAAATTGTGCACAGCAACGCAAGTCAATTGACAATACAATATTCCATTGTTACTTTCATATATTTATATATTTTAAAAGCATATTTTAATATTTTTTTAAATGTGGATTTCTGTATCCTAAAATAAATAGTAGCCTGCAACGATATTTGGTTTGACTGGTTGCAGAACATATTAGGATTTAGGTCACCAAACGTTAGCTTGAGAAAAATAATCCGAATACCGAAATAACTATATATATATAAAAAACAACCTTTTTTGAAGACATACTTTTCTTAAACAATTCATACTAAAAACAAAAAATAATTTTGTTTATACATGACTAAAAATAAAAGCATGGGGCGCGCCAATTGAAGAATTTATAAAGTGGCTGTATATGAAAGCGCCCCCCATTTTTTTAGTCATGCATAAAGAAAATTATATTTTGCTTTTTAGTACGAATTGTTTAAGAAAAGTATGTCTCTAAAAAGTTTTTGTATTTTTTTTATTAATAATTTTCTTCGTTACATAACATGGCAGTATTTTGGTAAAAGTTTTTAACAGGCTTAGCTTAACTCAATTTGTTTAACTTTTCCAACCAGATTTCTTTTAGTTGTGATCGGCACATTTCACCACCCAGCAAATGGACAACTACTTTGGTGTTCAACCGGTTCTTAAAGAATTTAATATATTTCTTGACAAGGTTTTTCCACTGCACCTTTTAACCTATTCCTTTAACAACAACTGAAGAAGACTCTGAATCTAGGTTCGAAATTATTCTCCTGAATTTGCTTAATTTGTATATTATTCAGCAATTATACGAGAATTTCCTATATACCGACATTTAAAGGTGAGTTTGACATGTTATCCTCCTTACTTACTGAATACACTTCTTTAACATTATATATGAGTAGTTTTAAGGAAGTAATATATCTTCACAAGCTATCGAAAGAATTTAGAAAATGACTTCAGACAAAATTCGTGTTGGTGCCTCAGGAGTGATAGAGGAGAGAGGCGATCGTTCCTTTCTCTAGGGATGTTTACAGTGACAAAGGTAAGGATATTCTTTCCTCTATTAACTGTGAAGAAGTACTCAACAGTACTAACTAACTAACTAACTAACTAACTAACTAACTCTATGGCTTATGGAAGTCGCAAGTTCATCGCGCAGTAACAAACGTTCGCCATTGGATTCTATCCTCGGCAGTAGCAAGCCAGTTTTCATCACGAACACCTACTTCTCGAAGATCTCTTCTAATATTGTCCTCCCAACGACGTCTCGGTCTTCCCAATGACCTCTTTCCATCGGGCCTTCCAACCAGGATAGAATATAATCTTCGTTTTTCCCCCATCCGAGCTACATGCCCTGCCCACCTTAGTCGTCTCGATTTCATTATTTTTACAACATCTGGTGAATCGTACAGTCCGTGGAGTTCTTCATTATGCAGTCTCCTCCACTCTCCAGTCATCTCGTCCCGTTTCGGCCCATATATCTTTCTCAAAACCTTATTTTCAAATACACGTAATTTATGTTCATCTGCTAGGGTCGTACTCCAACTTTCGCAACCGTAAAGTATTACCGGCAGAATAACCGTTCTGTATATTTTTAATTTCAATTTCCTTGATATTAATCGCGATGTTAGAAGTTTTTG
>JAGDQP010003621.1:0-71919 GCA_022664845.1 Lepisma saccharinum
TATATATATATATATTTCAAATCAGTTTTCCCCGTTTTGTCGAACCGGTATGATAAAATGGGGTAGTCATTTAAACCAAAACTAAATTTTATCACACATCGAAAATAATTCACTCTTAACATATAATCTCTGTTTATGAGTGCAGATAATATAGGGAGACAAGCTTTCAATAAGTAAATCACTGTGAAAGACAGATGAAAAGTGTAATTTCTGTTCTGATAACTTATACAGTAGTAATTCTTTATTTTTTTTAATTGATTGGCAACATTGTCAACTGTGGGACCTGAAGTACCTTTATTACGCTTCTCAGTACGTAAATACCAGGTTTGCTCCTATTCGTTCAACGATATGGAAGCAATTAAAAATGTTATATTATGAAATTACTTGGCAACACTGGCAACTACGGAACAGGAAATACCCACATGAACTGTCCCAGTATCTAATGCACATGTGAATCAATGCACACGTATATATTTGTATTATTAAAGATATATTTATGAGCTGAATTTTAAAATAGCTTGGAAACAGTTACAACTAAGTGTTTGAGGTCGGAGACATTTAAAACTTTTTTCTATTGTGTTGAAAGATGTTTAAGTTAAGTTTGGAGCAGATACAGTAATGGAAGAAATTAATATATATATATATATTCATTTTTAAAAGTTGGCAACACTGAGAACTGAGCAACCCGAACTATCTCATGATCTCATGTATACCCCAAACTGTTTGCAATCTTACAATATCTAGGGTTTAATTTATGTTGTATTTCTTCTTAAAAGTATAGAAGTAATTCTTCCTTAAAGAGACATTAGCAGTACTACAAATTGCTGCCTTGAAGAAAAAAAAATTACAACAAAAATACAAAGGCTTATTTTTTAAAAACATGGAAATTTTAGAAAAAAAATAAACGAACGTTTTATTTTTCTATTTACAATTTTTCTCGTGATAGTACAATGGGTAGCTGTTGCCAATCCTTTTTAAAATACAATAGTTTTAAATTGTTTCCATTACGTTATATCAATCTGCACCAAAGTTGGCATAAATACTCAATACAGAAGAAAATACTGTTGATATCCCCGTCTCCAAGCACCGTAGTTGTTAGTGTTGCCAATCTATTTTCTATAAAATTATTTTTAAAAGTGTTTTCATTACGTTAGACGTAGCAGCACGAACTTTAGCACAAACATTTTTCGACATAATAAAACTACTATAGGTGTTTCTGTCCCCAAGTACTCCATCTGTCAATGTTACTAATCTATTTTAAACAATCATTTTTTTTTTTAAATTTTTGAGTCCAGCACTTGAGTCCAGCAGCCAGTCATTCCGGACTAGGTTATCCAGGGATTTTCCTGACTCATACCAAGTTAATAGTACTTTCAAACTAAGCCCTGGACTCACCTTGTTTCCAAATCCTCTTCCCTATTCAATCTGACTTCCATCAAAGATATCTACATACCATAAATTAAGGTATACTTATCAGTTTTTTCCTTCTAGAAATATAATCGTTCTACATAAACGTAGTGAAACATGAAAAGTTTATATTCTGAGCCAAAGTTGCCTAAAGGTCATTTCCCGGCAAATTCAAATTAAAAAAAAAGTAATATGAGTTTGTCCCGAAAATTAGACATTTCTCTTTTTTCTATTCCTTATCTCTTAAAACACATAATTGAAATGCAGTTTAGAAAATATGATACTGCTTTTATGTACTGTTCCTATTCCCAAAACCGAATGGCCGTAGCTCAGTTGGTAAAGTTTTGGTTTAGTATTCGAGATGTCCTGGGAACGATCGAAGCAGCCGCAAATCCTGACTGAGTTTTTTCCTCAGTTACACCAGACAAATGCCGGGATGATATCTACTAACTAGGAACTGACAGACTACCTTCCAACAACCTTTCCCGTACTCTATCCTGGCCTGAGCCGGAGGTGCCTCAAGGCCATAAATAAGAACTCAAAATTCAAATGTAGCTCCAATATTATATTTGTTATAAAATGTAGTATTATCTTAACCCACGGACCTACTAAACAGTGAACCAGAGGACCTGACCGTTGAAGACCCTGTCAATTACAAAATCTAAATCTAAAATCAAAAACGGAATAGTGAGTATTTCATTATTTGGAGATTACCTTAAAAATAGCTACTGGAAATAAAATTCATTGAGATACTGGCCTTTAGATGACCTTGATCGATGAACAATTACTACTAGTACTAATAAGCTGTAAATGTAAGTTCATGGAAGTATTTTGTATTTATTACTTTCATTTCCTTTTAAAAATTTCCATCCATTAAAATTTATTCGAGGTTTAATTTAGGAGATGGGTCCCCGTGTACCCCTATAGCTACAGGTCTGGTATATACCGTATAATATACAGGCATGATGAAAATTCTACTATTGAAAAACATACTATTACTGTTGTAGTCGACACATTTCCAGTAAATATCAAACACTATGGTACGAACTGAAAGTTGTTTAAAATTCCTTGATGCCTCTGTCTTTCTTGAATTTGCTTAAATTTATGTGCAAACTACAGTATATGCTGAAATAAAATTCATTTACAGTAACAATTCTAAAGATTTGTCTTTTAAATATGGTGATCACAAAGTCTCTCCCCGCCCCTTTTTCTCTGAAACGAATGAAGATATGAGAAAATGCAGGAACACGTATTCATTATTTAGAAAGGCTAACCTTTTTACCTAAAATAATTCCACCTCCGAATTCCCTGAGGGAGAAGGCGGCGATTAACTCAAAAAATTTAAATAGGAAGACGGGTCAAGTGGCATATCGTTTGAAAAGTCTTGATGAAAGAAAAACTTGTACTAACTGTGGAATCGATATAATGCCTTTATTCAAAATGGCGGGGTGTGAAAATGCGAAAATGGCCATTTAATGAGTAGTTTTTTTTGCTCATGCTGTAGGGGTTGAACAGAAAAATACAAGATGCTAAAACGCTTGTCTACAAAAGTTATTTGCTGTCTGCTAGGTTTTTGCTTAGACCTTAAAACCAATGTTTCCATGGTCCTCACGAAAAACATTATATATTATCCGTTGCCTAAAGTCTCTCCCGATCTTCTGTATTTCAGGAACGAACAGCAATATGGGAAAATACGGTAACGCCCATTCTAATGCTTTGAGAAGTTAACTATTTTTACTAACCAGTTCCAACGCTTCTGTTGCACTCTTACAACCTGAACAATGAAAGCTAAAAAAAATCGTAATTTTTCGAAATTTTACCATTTTCTACTGTAAATAGGAGCAGTATATCAATCCCGGAGATGTTCCAGAATTTTCCTGTCATCGAAACCTTTCAATCTATATATTACTCGACACCACATGCAATTTTATTTTTTTTAGTAATCCCCGCCTACCCCGATCGAGGGAATCAGTTTCTCGTGGGGACCCAGGAAACTTGTGGGTCTTAAGACCTAACAGAAAGGCGAAGCATATAAAATAACTGCTAGAGAAGCGTTTCGCCATCGATGTTCACCCCTACAGCATGAGCAAAAAATAATAACAAAATTGTCATTTTCGCAATTTGACGCCCCTCCATTTTGAACAGGGGGCAATATATCGATCCCAGAGTTAGTCCATTTTTCTGTTTCATCAATACCTCTCAAACGAACTCGACCTACCTTCCATTTTATTTTTTTTAGTTGATCCCCGCCTACCCCCTCAGGGGGGTCGGAGGTGGAATTATTTTAGGCAACAATCTTAGTCTCTCAAAATAGTAAAAAAAATATGTGTTTCAGCATTTTCTCATATTTCCATTCGTTCCGGAGAAAAAGGGGTTGAGTCACACTTTGTGGACACTCTGTATATATGAACATTCTTTCAGGTTGCAGCATTAAACATGTAACAAGTTATTTCATTTCCGTATATCTAGCCGATGCTCAAGTACCTTAATGACTCTTCCGGTAGTTTACATAAGCTACTTTGGCCCCTTCCCCCTCCCCCCACATCTTTCGAAAGTTCCCTCGTAGTCCATTGATCAGTATCGCTGACTACAGGTCGGAAATGGGGAAAATACACAGGTTTCTCTAAGTTTTCCTGGACGAATACCGAGATAGTGTCTCTGCTAAAGCCGTGACAGCTACATTTATTATCCCTGCTCCCGAAGGAGTGAAAGCCAAGGGGCTTCATCTCTCAGCTATAAGAGGATAACTGTGCAACCTGCGACGTACGACATATAGGTAAATCTTCATCTGTCTTACATATTTCCCCAAGATTATATTTAACTAACACATTCTGTTTTTTCAGAAATATCTCAAGAGAACTGAAGACATTTTAGTTTCGTAATTTAGTTACTTTATATTTGACTAGCTGGTTTGCCCGTCTATTGGTACAGACTCAATAAAAATGTTGGCAACACTAATAGTTGTATTGCTAATAATAATAATAATACTATAACAACAACAACTACTACTACTACTACTACTACTACTACTACTACTACTATTACTAATACTAAATATATTTACTGTCTCGAAATTCTATCTAAAAGAATTACAAAAATGTATTCATTACATCTTTCATTTCACTGTAAAGTGTAGAACATGTTCTTGTACGGTGCTTTCGGAGAATGTTTGATAATCATCTTATGTATATATCATTTTAGTAAATTAATCAGTTCGTAACAAATTTCAATAATGTAACAAAAACCGAGAATATCTAACAAAAACATCTGCTATATTTATATAATATTGGCAAATACGTATTGGGTTAGTGCGAATGAAATGTCTGCCCCAGGTGCGTCATGCATGTTGCACCGTCCTATCATCAGGAAAGGTCTTCCCTGCCAAGAAGTGATCGAGATGCCGGAAGAGGTGGTAGTCAGTGAGAAAGAGATCGGGGGAATACGGCGGTTGAGGAAGAGTATCATACTGCAACTCATGGAGAGCCTGCACTGTTCTTTGAGCGACGTGTGGGCGACCATTGTAGTGCAACATGAGGACACATGTCTCTTGACCATTGCTGGATGCTTGCAAACAAATTTGCAGTGCGTTTCACGGAGTTCAGCACTGTAACGATCTGAGAAAGACATGATGGATCACTCCGACCATACCAGAAGCAACACGTGGATGGACTGGTGGTTTAGAATACCGTCCTGGACATTGGTCACGATCCAACCATTATCCTGAGCGATTACGATTGTCATAGCAGATTCATTTATCATTTTCCGTGACAATTCGATGTTGGAAACCGTCCCGCTTATTAATTACACTCAGAGAACTGCACACCTCCAGACGGCGAGTCTTGTTGCCCGATATCAACTCATATAGCCCCCATGAGTCCAACTTTTTCAACTTACCGATCGCACAGAGCCGCCGACTGACAATGGTAGGGTGTATGACTAACTCGTCTGCAATGGTACGAACACTTTTCCAAGGGTCCACTTCCGTGGCGTTTCTGAACAGTTTATCCAAACATGATGTTGGGCGGCGCCCACGAGGCTCATTATGCAATGTTGTGTCACCGGAACGAAACTTGACAAACCAATGTTGAATGGTGCGTTCATTCGCCATTCCTGATCCTAATGCACTTCTTTTTTTTTTCATTTTGCGGCTTGCTGTGCAGAATTTCTCGTTTGAATTCATAAAGAAAAATCACTCGCAATTGTGTATTCTCTATAGTGCACTTTCATACGACCCTGTTCAACAACACACTGCCCTACGATTGTCTGAATACCCAGAGTGTTTGCTGGACGTATGTACTTGTGGTGTTAGACACGTGATCTCAGTCGATCCCTGTGCTGCGTTGCTGAGGTGCGTTTCCCACCAGACGTGAAAACAGATATTTCATTCGCACCAACCCAATATCTCTAGGGCTCGAAATGGAAAGTTTCACAAAACGGAACTCTTTACCTTCGTTAACACAATATTGTAGTCTTTTCTCTATGTTTACCATATTGACGAGACGGAACAGGAAGGTTCCAGCTATTCACAAACCGGAGCGGCGTTCCGGTTAGCTTCGGTCCATTTCGAGCCCTATATCTGTTAATATTTTTAAGAAAACACTTGCATCTTCTAAGTCGAATTGCTTATAAAATTCAAAAGCTCCCTTCTAAACGCAAATTCCAAAATGCTCAGCGCATCTCTTGCGTGTTGTTTGAATGGGTGCATCTAAGGTGCATGAAGCGGAGTATTTTGTATATTAACACATTTTGGTAGTGATATATTAATATTATTTTGGTAAGCCTAGTTCAACCCAGCATTCGTGGTATAATGTAGGGGGGCTGTTCAGTGCCCAGGTTAAATTTCGGTTCACGTTGGCGATAATGAGTGATATTCCTTGATTTCCACCGGCTTTATTACCCTATTATTAAAATTATATTAAAGCCAGTTTCATTCCCTCTTTCCGTGAATAGTGCGTTGAAATTAAGCTTCAGACGTGATAAAAGACACCCAATGTAAACATTTAAGTACCAAACTGAACCAACGTAATTCTAAACTTCATACGGAGATACCAAAGACGCAAGGAACTCATCACCCCGTGTTGGAGTGGTTATGTCAGCGAAATTGGAAACGGGATTCAGCAAGCATGGAGGTTTGAGTCCTGACTGAGGTTGGCCAATGCTGGAATGGAACGTAAACTAAGGTCCTTGTTAATATCTTTCTCTATCCATGACCTCCGATGGACGTCTTTTCTCCGACATTGAATTTTTATAAACGTCCTAAACTTGTTTCTAGGGACAGGACCTACAGTTTTTGGTTGGTTCAGAATTACTCCGTTCAATGGGCTTTGACAGCACTTGAACTGGCAACCACGTACACAGAAAACGAGAGCGCTAACCTCTCGTCCAACTCGGACTCAATTCCTCGAGCATTTTTTTAAAGGAAAAAAGAATTTTCAAAAAAAAATAAAAGGTAAATTTCTACTTACGTGTGTAACAAGAAACTCCAACTAACCAAACAAGGAACAAACACCAAAACATGCTCATTTATTTGCAAGAAGAAACAGAAATTCGTATACTTTTTTACGAGAAGAGAAAAAATAGATAAATTACAGAAGGGAATTATGAACACTGAAGGGACTGCTTAACTGTATTGCCCTTTTCACGATTGGTTTCACAATCTTGGTGCGCACACAATAAGATCTTTCACAGACTGTAGCCAGCTCCAACGACTGAACCGAACAAATCGCGTTGAGGCCTGCTTTTACGACCATCGTTACTACTCATTTGGTACTTCATATCAACATCTATTGTCTATAATGCGATTCGTTTCGTCACCTTATATTGTCGGCGACTGCAATTCGAAACAATATGAATTAAAATTCATTGCACTAACAACATGTAAGAACACTTTTCTACGCTGCATTTCGTGTTTAATATTCTTGTTGAATCGTACTATCTCCTTGTATACTTTTTTTTTTTTCGAAAAAAAAAACTTGTAGAAGAGAAAGACTCTAACACGTTATAACCGAAACAAACACTTTTTTTCACTATCGTGAGACAGAGAAGTTCTGTTAAGCTGACCTTCGTCAGAGTAAATTTAAGTGTTTACGGTTACTTCTGGGAGAGAAAGTGTTTCTAGTTCAATTCTGCTCGGCTAGAGAAAAAATATTGGATAAGTGTTGAAAGACGTTTACGTAAAAATTAGTAGTGGATATCGACACAGTTTATACAAAATGAAGATTTTAATTTCCATAATTTTACAGCACAAAGCTGTTTTTTTTTAACCTTTACCTACTTGAAGCAATTTATTTTTTAAAAGAAAGGTTGCAAATTGTACCAATATGTCCCATACAGGTTAACTGGTTGCTTTAAATCTTGATTAACCGGTTGATATTATTCATTCTCAAGTGATCATGAATGAACATTTATATTCACATTCTTTCCTGGTCAATTTCTAAACATTTTGTTTTTCTTTACAACTCTACTGTCAGCTTATCACATAAGTTACCTCTTTGGTTTTCTATGGTCTACCTACAAACAAACAAATTGAGTTTATTTCAACAGTTGCAAATTTTATTTTTAAAACAAGTCTTCATTATCTGAAGGTTGGCCATTTTGTTGCTGGAAATTTTGTAGCATTATTTTCAGGTTGATATAAAAGCTGGACAATATTGTTTGTCTTGCGATCAAATGAGCTTGTTGTTTCCTATAATGCTTATACAAAGGAGGGAAGAAAAATATTACACAACATTTTGATGCCAATATTAGAACAATAACGTTTTAGAAATCAAATAAATTAGGCAAAAAAGAAACAAATTCTATAGTTGGTAAACAACTATATTCGATGTAAGATAACTCGTTCGGCGGAGTAGATATTATCGGCCTCAGAATTAACGCCAGAGTCACTTGAATCGTTGCCGTGAACTAGAGTGGATCGCGTACAAATAAATAATAATAATTAAAATAGCACCGAACCTGACTTTTTTAACCTAACCTACCCAATTGATAATAATGACCTTTATAAAATCTGAAAATGCGTATAATGTATTTAAAAGAGAAACAGTTATTTTTCTGGGGGGGGGGGGGGGGGGGAAACGTAGTCCTGGGAGTGATGACAGAAATTCCAATATGCTTCACTGTGGCAGGCAGGAGACATTCCTGGTTGGAAACTTGATTTCACACATAGACTCGACCTGTAGTTGAGGATAACCTGAAAGACGATACATCATATCAGTTAGCAAAGTTTCATTGCTCAGATTGCACACATCGTGAGTAGTGTTGCCAGGTGTCCCGTATTATACAAGATTTCCCGTATTCTAAGATGAGAAATGCTGTCTGTTTTAACAGCATACGGGACTCCTTTTGTCCCGTATTTACATAATTATTTTGCTTCTGACGTGATTAAAACTATGCATTTACCGATTCAGCACTTCACTCGATTCTGTGAAATCTGACTTCCTTAGATGCTAGACTCTGTTAGATACTTCCATCACTATCACTGAAGAATTTTATCAATAGAGTGATGCTAATACTTTTAAGAAACTAGAAGGCTTTACATCTGGAAGGCAATACAGGAGGGTCGCGTTAATCCGAATATTTATTTGCTCTAGCTGTTCGGGTTACCGAGGGAATACAAAACGCCACAAATGCTGTAAAACGAATGCTACTTATGAACGTTTAGGCCCAATATAAAACATTGAGAGTCCAGCACAGTGAAATACAGTACAAGTAACTACATAAACATCAAACGTCATTTGAAATAGTCTTGTATTGTGATTGTCAGCTGACCCAATGATTGTCAGCTGTTTGAACAACAAGTCATAACAAAATCTGAAGTCCGTTCGGACTACCGCGAGGTTCGGATTAACACGATCATCCTGTAATTAATTTTCTTGTTTTGAAGAAATCATTAATAATTTGGAACTCTGAGATTGTTAAGCTTTTAATTTGGTTGATTTTTATGATGAATTTTGTTCTCATAAGAAAAACTACGATGTTAACTCAAAATGAGCGATTCTTTACTCCAATACTGTAAACCTAATTTAGATGCTTTTCGAAAGATGACAGAAATAAATCAGCAATTCTGATAAAATCAGAAATTCAATTTTCACTTAATTTTGTTCCATAGTTGTCAGAAATCTCATAACTTGATTAAGGGAGATGCAGTGTTACTAGGTATTGCTCAAATTAAAGTAAATTCTTATGACTCTTGATGTTAAAAGAAGAAAATATATAATGTACGCAAATTTAAATATATAGCTGTTTCTTAACTATCATAATTTATATGCGTAAAATTCAATAATACACTTCTGAGTGTTCCTTTGAGTTCTTCCTTTCTTTATTTTCTTGGAGTTGGGAGAATCGCATAACCATCAAGATGACGATATTCCCTTGAGTTAACTGTCATGACATACTAGAAACCTGGCAACCCTAATTGTTATATCCTCTTCTTGCTATTAACAATTGGCTTATGGTAGTTGGGGTAACTCGTATCGTATTTGTAATAATCGAAACATGAAGGGGCAATATGTATTTTATTGTAAACATTAATGAAGTATAGTTATGCATTGTTTGTGATACAACCACCAAAAGCCAAATGTCTAGAATGGTACAAACTTAATGAAATGGACACTTTCACAAAAGGTTTCGCTGACCCGATTTACTCCCATAATGTGGGAATAAATCGGGTCAATCGTGGGGGAAATGGATATCATGAATCCAGACAAACATACACCACAGATGAACCTTTTCCGTTCAAATGCATTCACACAATGCTCGTGGTACCAGTTTTTAGAGTTGTGGCACTAAACCCAATCGCCGACTTCGTAACAGTTTTTGTCATAGTATCAAAGTTTGCAAATATTACAGTATCAGTCAGGTTTACGTCATGTTTCTTTTTTTCTTCAGTCCTCCCTGCTGTCGTTTCTTTATGCTGTTTACTTGCTTAGCAGTTAAATCCGCAATTAACTAACATTCCAACATTATGTGACAGCCTTTTTCTCTTTGGAGTCATTTTGGCTGGAGATTGTAACAAATTTCTGATGACATCGCTGATCCTTTCTGACACTCTTTGATTGATTTTAAAATATTCTTCACAAGAGCTATGCGGCCAGTATTCATAGAGGAAGATGGAAAATATATTGGAGATGAAGCATTCCTTGGTGAAACTGTTTGCGAGTTAGGAGGGGACTCTGAACAAGCTAACTCGTCAGAAAAGAACGTATAGTTAGTTATAGCGACTCAGTTTAGAAGGTGAGTGTCAGTAGCTTTAACCTTTTCCCTCCATTGTCTACTGTTGCTGCTAATTCCATTCCCTTTTAAATATAGCACTAAAATTCAATTTTGATATGGTTCGAGTCAAGGGCGTCGGTACGGAGGGCAAGTGGAGGGAGGTCATTTGCCCTCCCCTTGGATTTCAGATTTTATACCCACTACTATTCTATTTTCATATATTTGGTGTATGTTTTTATGCTTTTCACTACATGCATTCCATAAGAAGCTATTTGGAATTCTCCCGTTACATTTCCTGAACCATGTTCAGATCAATCTATGTAATCACAAATACGCCAATTTATACCCACTAAACAAACTATGCGAGAACATCGAAAGTAAAAACACAAATGCTATTATTGTACTATTACGTAACTTTTATTTCTTCTGAACGTACTCTGTTTTATGTAGTTGAAGCAGTTCTTCTAAGAACGTCTATAAGAAAGAAGTCTATTATTATTAATTTTTAAAAATACCGAACAAATCAAGAAAAACACTGAAATTTTGAAAAGTGACTCATCTAACATTAACGTTAATGAAATGAATTGTTTCATATTTTGAAGCTAATTCTTTTAGCCGAGATGAGCCGGCATATCCCGTAAATTCAAATTTCTCATCAATAACAAATATCTTCAAATTATGGATTACTTCATTTGATAGATATTCTTAAGAATTATCCAACCCAGTTTCTAAAATGCCATTATTGATTGTGATTTGTCCACTATTTTTAGGCAGATTTCGAAGAAAAATATACCTATTGAGATCGATACGATATGAAAGTATATATATATATATATATATTTATATATTAACACGCTAGCGGCCATAATTTTGAAGATATTTGAACCAAATTTTTATATGTTGTTTCTAGGCTTAATAGCTCGGCTAAGTTCGTTAATGAGCAAAATCGGTCGCCATCTTCGATTCAAAATGGCCGCTAAACTCATTGTTGTATAGAATACACAGCCTAAACGGCTGCAGCTAGAAATATCAAATTTGGTAACACTATACATTATCATTTGTATGTTACTAAAATATTACGTGATGTATCCAAAGACGCCATCTTGGATCCAAAATGGCGGACCTAAAAAAACATTTTCCACACCGTTTGAGCTAGAGATGCGAAATTTGGCATAAAGGTACATTGTGACGAGTAGTTTAGGGAAATATTACATTTGGGAAAAGTCGCCATCTTGGATCCAAAATGACCGCCCAAAATCTCATTTTGCACACCGTTTGAGCTGGATAAATGAAATTTTACTTGAAGTTGTACCATCACAAGTAGGTCACGACAATATAAGAAAACTTTGAAAAAGTCGTCAACTTGGATCCAAAATGGCCGCCCCAAAAACACAATTTCCAAATCATTGAAGGTAGAGAAACTAAATTTTCTTTGAAGGTGTATGACCAAGAGTAGGTTACAATAAATGGGGCAAACCTTCCTTTGGGGGACGCAGCCTCCCGTGGGAGGATAGAGATGGATACCATGGTGGTGTAGTGCTGCAGTGAGATTTTGGTTAAGATAAAGGGGCGCATCCTCTCAAAAGCACTGAAGTTGGGGGGGCGAACCCCCTACGGGGGTCTGGGGGAAGCACTCCAAGCGAAACAAAGCGAGTATATATATATATATATATATATATATATATATATATATATATATATGTCTTGTGAGGTATCGTTGAACAGCTCTTGATGAATAATCTACAAAACAATAATAGTTTCTCGATAGCTTTCATATAAGGCGAAATTTGAATTTTTGAAAATAAAAAAAAACTTCGGGATCTACCTCAGCCTGTAGGCCTACGGAAAGGGATTTTTTAATATATATATTTAAATGAGCCTGATTACCAATGGTTCTCAAAGCGAATCTGAATTTGAATTTTTAAAAGATCTTTAGATAATTTTGGCTCAAGTCGAATGGATGATGCTGGGAGAATGTAGAACATAAAGTTTATCTAGCAAACCTTTCCTTCGATGGGAATTCATGCACATAAATTATCATGTTTGTTGAAATATGTTCTTTCTGTAATCTTCAACATCAAACACAAGATTTGATAAAAGTGCTGTTATATTCTATATATATGAAAAGAAACGTTTTTTTTTTCTTTAAAAAAAGACAAAGAAAATCACACCATGATTCGATCTTGGGTTCTCCGTATTAGCTTTCCGACATGCTACCAATCCACTAAATTGATAGTTGGAAACTGTCTGCTTGTCAGTCTCATTCACGGTTTGTGTTCAAAGTACGTGCTCTTTACAAGTATGTTTTACGAAATTCCAAAGTTATCAGTCTTTCTCCATTGTTGTTGGTCTTTTCGTGAAGGCTGTATTTACCTAAGTAGGTCTATATTTTTTTCCCTTCCTACCTTTCCATTGAAATCACCCAACACATTTTTCGAATTATACTTCAGCATTCGGTTAAACAGCTTTTCTAGCTCACCGTAGAATGCATATTTGTCGTTATCAGTAGCAACCTCGGTCGGAGAATAGACGTTTAATAAAACCGTGTTGCCCCATCGAGTACGTATCGTAACGTACGATAGCCTTTCGTTTACGAACTGTATATTCTGAACCGCCTGAAGCATACTGTTCTTAATGAGGAATCCTGTTCCGAAATCGTGAGACTGTGTTCCCCCGTAGTATTCTACCCCTCGGTATTAAAAAAAATACCATAGTTTCCTTTCAGGAAGAGAAAAAAATACTTCACAAGTTCACAGTTTAATTTTGGTGTTGTAATTGGCCTGCACCTCTTTTAAGGCCTATCTGGCTACACAGTTTATCCCTTCGTTGGATATTAGAGTGACAATTAGCACAGGTATCGAGAAGTTGCACGGACCATGCAAGCCGAACGTTTTTACTCTTTTCTTCCGTCCTTACCTTTTCATTGCTTCCACAAGGTGCAGTCGTGGCGCGCAAGCGACCTCCTTCCAGGCTGCAGAAAGCCGTTTGCTAGTTCGCTTCATTTACTCGCAGTTTCTATGTGGGGGGTATGCGAGAGTGTGTGTGTGTGTGTATGTATGTGTGAGCGTGTACGTATGTGTGTGTGAGAGAGAGACAAAGAGAGAGCGTGTATGTGTGTGTGAGAGAGAGAGTGTGTGTGTGTATGTGTTTCTTCCTGCATTTGAATAGACGAGACTGCGATTTTACTACAGAATGCTGAATTGAATGTCGAGAGCGACTCTCGAGTCTACGCAACGAAAACTGACTATACTGGAGTGACTGCTTAGTGTCAAAAGATAGACACCAGAGCAAATATTTAAACTCGTATGTCCACTTCCAATCTAATCCAATGTGGACCAATTTTTCAGTTTAAACTCAATTTTATAAGCAGAATATCGCTGTGCGGCCCGCATTTATTTAAGTTTCAATTCCTGAGTTATTCATATAATAGTATACCGTACTCTACCTCTAGTAGAAAATACTGCAAACATTTACAAGACTTATCTTGTCTTTTTCTTGAAAAAGTCCGTCATATTAAAAATAAAATTACCTAGACATAGATTACTACGCCTAAATCTGCATTGTTTGTGTTATTTGCAGTAAAGTTTATGGCCACAAACAGTAATTTGTCACATTTATTAACTACTAGGGTGCGTGGTTGTTGCTAATGTCGAAATATCGCACTCGATTATTATTTTTGTTCGCGAAATTGCGAAAAGTACAAAAAGTTGCCAAGGACCAGCACATCAGCAAGTAATATGTTCCCCTTTAACCTCTACAAAACTTTCACCACTAGATAAAAAGGTACATAATGAACGTGATTGTGCCTAGAAAAAAAATCATTGCAAGAAATTCATTGTGTCCGTAATTTTTTAAAAAGTCCGGCTTTTTCGGAGTTTTCTCCTACATTTGACAATTTCCAGTAGGTAACCCTAGACACGGGACTGTGGAAAAGTAAAGGCGATCCCTAGAAAATCGAGACCCGTGGCAACCCTACCTATGACTTATCTTTTCTACGTAGGAGTATAAATGAGAAAATAAGTTAACCAACATAAATTAAATCAATTAAGTCACGCTGGTGATCTAATGGAAAAGTTATGAAGGAAATTAACAATTTAATGTTACATTACCTTCACTTTATTTTATTGAAGTGAAGCCATGTGTACTTTTCTAACATTATATTTAGCAGCCTAACTTTCTCTCTAAGTGGATGCTAGTGAATTACTTCACACATAAAAAAAATACTTCCTCCGCACTGGCATTGGAATAACAAAGAAGCTATTAGATTAACTGCTTCCTATAACATGCCACAAGTACACTGGCCCGTGACCATATTATATGCTTAGTATTCTCTGACATTGAACATTATTCTTGAACTGTTCCCAAAAGTTGATGATGCACGAAATGACTTTGTCATCGACTTAGATGTATTGTATCTTTCTTGCAAATTATCAACTAAAATTGGCAACATTCAAGGTAGCTATATAGTATATAACTGCATTTGAAAACTTTCAAACAATAATCTTACATGTACAGAAAGAACTATACAATAGGAACTGAAAATCATATGATTCACAGAACCGTCTTCTTTTACGATAACACAATTTATAAGAGATGAAAATTTAACGCCACATTTGTCTTCTCTAAGCAATAGTACTTCTGTAAGTTTGTTATTTGTTCAGAGATCGTTAACTGGATGTTATTGAAAGACAAATTCTTCTGTAGTCTTCATTTTATGCTTCGAACTCGTTGAGAAATTGTTACCATTAGTTGTAAAAGTTATTATAAGTATCTTTTATGAACTTGAAGAGGAAATATGAAAAATTAATGCTTACATGTATACGTGACACGAACATGTTGTTATTTTGAATCGTTTTGCAATCTCTTCGCAAAAATGAGAGCAGATAATTCCAATAAACACTCGATATCTCAACGCACGTATCATCATTTTGAAATTGAAACACTGTTTGGTCTAAAGTATAAACAAATTTTAATTGTCAGTCAATAGTTTCTCTGAAAAATGGACAAAGTAATAAAAGACATATCCAACAATCATGTTAGATTGTAATATCACTGTCTTTCTCTCTTTCTCGTTCGCTACTGCTATTTGAATCTTTATTTGAGGACTTTAAAAGCCAAGGAATGCAAGTGATATTGATGAATAAGGAAAAATCGAGGTAATCTTTTATATACAGTATAACCCAAAATATATGTAACATAAAACTGTCATATGTTGTACTAAGCAACCTTGCACCTTAATGTGTCCATGTATAAAGTATGACAATTTTGTATCACATATTTTCTGATTATAGACGATTACCTCGAACTATTTTCTATTCGCCAATCACTTGTACCCCTTGGCTTCTGGAGTCGACATTCATAAGACTTTAGGAATCTTTGGCTCAAGCCGGGATAAAGAAGGGAAAAGGATGTTGGGAAGATACTTGGTCAGGACCTAGTTTTAACTTAACATCTCGGCTAAGCGTTCTGTTATTGACCTAGACTACTCCTGGGAGAAGGCAGTGACGATGGTCGGACACTGGAATCGATTCTAGGATCTTCTGAGTCCAAGACTAACGCTCTACCAACTGAGCCAAGGCCGTTCGGTATACGCCTGAATTCAGCAGGCTTTTGAAGTGAGAATGATTTATCAATGAATTAAGCGAAATGTGCAAAACTATGCTTCTTCATTCTTGTATCTCACTTTTTTTATTGTGTTCCTCCTGCAATAAATGCTACTCATTATTCTGTCTTTCGCTAGCATCTTCTCGAACTTATGATCAATAAGTATCATTCAAATTTTGAAACATCCATTACATCTAGTGAACATCATAAATGATACCGTAAAACACGTTTGAAATCAAGCATTCGGTTCAAGATAACAGTCACTCCATTTAATTGCATTATAGTTGTTAGGATCAGATCACGTTTTAAAAAATGTTATTACTAACGCTTAATATTCTCGTGCCATGTTCTTGGTAGTAACTGACTTGTTTTTTCAGTTTATGTATGTCAATTGCCGCTATAATCTGCATTGTTTTCAAGTGTCATTAGACTCATCTTTCTTTTTCTACCGGGGGTGAGTTCTTCTTACATGCTATTATTATTACTATTAATATTCTCAAATATATACTAGCTAACAAACAAATCAGGGTGAAAAATATATTTTGGTACTGTCATTTCTGTTGAAAAATAAACATAAATGTTGGACTGGAAACTAATCAAACTCCGCTCTCTTGTTGGCCTGGTTGTTCCGCGTAGACTTAAGATTTCCACAAAGACGTGAAGGTTCAACTTTCGAAATAGAATTGAGTTTGGTTATTACGGATTAGTTTGCAGAACTGCGTCATGTGCACAGAATCTGTTGATCGTGTTGCTGGCATTTTAATTCGTAAAACCGCTTGGGAAATGGAAGATTCAGGCTCGAATCCTCCTCAGTAGTGATTTTTCTCCGTGCATACACAGGGATTGGGCAAGATAACGTGAATACCACCAGTTAACATTTCCTAAATTAATTTTTTTCTTTACTGAAATGTAACACTGAGATTTTGTTTTCTTTCTCCCATGCACTGGGAACTCTTTTACCCTGTAAAAGTCTGCGGACTGTGTGATGTTGAGTTCATCTGCCATCATGCAGAGCTTACAGATATCCAAAGGGGCAAATTGTTGGCTTAGACTAGCTAATATATCCGTGATAAAAGCAGATTGTTACAGAGCGTTATTGTGTCTAGCGTCATAACAACGCACAGTGTTAATGAGGAAAAACATTGTCTGCGAAACACTATAGTAGCTGGAACAAGGGACGTACGCAGAGGGGATACTGCTGGTCCAGATAATTTTTGGCAAAATTTTATAAATTTAACGTAAATTTTACACCAAAACAGACCTCAGACCCTCTCGAAGGCGCTGGACCCCCTCCTCCAAAACCAACTTCGAGGTACGTGCCTGAGAGGAATACTAAACCAACAGAAACAGGAGACTATTAAAGAGAGACTAATAAGAAGGCTACTGCCGAGCTCAATCTACATCTTCTAAACCTACTTTCAACTAACACAATGTTGAAAGAACTACAGAAATAAATTCGGGTAATTCCGGGAGAGATACCACACCATAAAAAAATCGTAACTCTGAAAAAAAAAGTCGTTAGATGGTGTCGTATGTATTAGACGCGTCACAGCAGTAGAGGAGAAAATATCACAGAGTAGTGGTCATCGCAGAGCCGGCTCAAAGTCAATCGGCGCTCTGTTCCAAATTTTTGATACGCTCTGATAAATAGTAATTTAATTTTCCTAACTCATACGATACAATCGCATCCGAAAAGTTTGTCGCCTCCAAAGTTGTGGCGCTCTGTTCGCAGGAATAGTTCGAACACCCCTGGGCCAGCTCTGATCATCAGAATTATTCTTCCACTCCAGTAAGTTTTTTTGTAAGGTAAATGGCATTTTGTATTAAGATAAATTTTGTAAGGGTTTCTGTAATATTTCTTTTGTTGAATTTTCATAGTAGAATTAAAACGTCATAACGATAATAACGTTAAATGGACATCTTGAAGTACATGTTAGAAGATAGTCAGCCATCTTAAAGTGAAGGTTAGCTTTGTATGAGGGTGTGGCGTCTGTCCCTGACAAATCGGGAAAGATACCACATTTTCCGTAGGCAGAGATGCCACACCATTGTCTATATTAAATATCCACTTTTCCCGTTTGAGACAGGCACAGATTAAGCAAGTGTATGTTAGTTATAATATTTTAGGAAGTGAACTTTTTCCAAATGGTTCAATGAACATTTCTTGCAACACAAATTGCCTGGTAAAACAGTATTCCTGCTGGATGACAACGCCTCCCATTGCAATTCACCGCAGTTACTTCAACAGTGTGTTGATAATGACGTCATCTTGGTATGCCTTCCCAGTCATTCTGCTCACGCATTAAACCCTTGGATAAATGATTTTTGGGCCATTGAAAAAGTACTTTCGGCAAGAAGCTAGTGCATGGATGACGAATCCGAAGAATCAGAAACGTAAAATAGATGTGACATGAGAGTTTTGATTGGCAATGCATGGAGAAAAGCAGCAACAGTGTGAAATGCAATCAGTGGCTTTGAATCTACAGGTGTGTTTTCCATAAATGCAACAAGGTTCCTGAAGAGTATCAGATGGTGCTATAATCGCTGAGAATCAAAACAATCCCCCTGCAGTAATCGACAATCAACCACCTTCCTTCTATGAACCTGTGTTGCGACCTCGTCTTCAGCACCAGATCCTATATTTTCAACACCACAAGCAGCATTGATAACCCCATCAAAAATACTGAAAGAGATCTTTTCTATTCCGAAAGTGCCACAAAGAAAACATTCTGCCAAAAGACAACTTGGAATGGTTTTATCTTCAGAATCCAACATTGATGTACAAAAGAAGAAACAAGATGAAAGGTCAAAGTAAGAAGAAAGACATGGACTGAAGGGAAAAACGTTTGCAGCAAGGAATTTTGAGGTTTACTAAACCAAAATCTACAACGATCAACACCACTGATGTAGAGAAAACAGGTGAAGAGGGAAACTCCTGTTGTGAATGCTGTGAAACTTAAGAGCAAAGAAAGAAAAATGATGACTGGATCGAATGCACTTTTTGCAAATGCTGGTTCCATGAGTCATGTTCTTTATGTATAGTATAGTATATGTATTCCTGTATCGATTGTAAAAGACAGGCAATCAGAGAGGAAAATATCTAAGCCTGTTTACTGAACTTGTCTCAAGTTGTCTAGCCCTGTCGCTTTTCATGAAAATATAGGCGTAGAGGAGAATCACCTGAATTACAGTTTTCTTTCTTTTCATTCCCCTACTATTATTTTTCTCCTGTGTTGCATTAGTAAACCATATAAAAGCTTTCCGTTCACTCACTCGAAAATACGAAAACATATTCTCACAATTGTCATAATTACATTGCAATAAAAGAAACATAAAAAAATATTATGTTTAGTGTATGGCGGTATGCTTAGTGTGGTGGTGGTATCTATACCCACATAGTGCTATCTCACCCTTAACGCCGAGGCGTCTCTCCCGGTATATCCAGGAGAGATGCCACAAAAGGTAGTGTTTATTTTATCGTACTCTGACGTAGTAACCTCTGGGTTTTGATACGTAAAGCATACATTGTATTAAAAGTAGATATAATACATTTTCAACATAGTTATTCGGCTTTTTATTATTAGATTTCGTCAACTTTCTGCGAGTTGCCGAAAATCATTGGATTATTGTCTGTACAATAGTTATCTCCTTTTAAATATAAAATCTACAACATCATAATTTTGTTTACGTTCATTATTCAAGACACACATAACCCAAGTAGTGCCCTACACCAGCGTAAGATGTTTAACCTTCGTGCGCCTAAGCTTTGCAATCATCACATTTAATCCAATCTTCAGGAGGAGTTTCTCCATATCTGCCAGTACAAACGAAACAGTAATTCTCATATCATTACTTTTGTCGCTGGGCAATTTCGTCTGCTTTCCTTCATTAAAATTTTAAAAATAGCTTTTATTTTTGGTATCCTATGTTTCTTCTGGAAATATTTCGCTTCCTGAGCTTCTTTGATTGGTGTTGAAGTACGGATATCTGATTGTGGATATCGTTTTCATTCTCGAATGGATGGCTTCGGTGCTGTAAGAGGTCTGATGCCAAACAAAGGTGTAAATTATATGTTTAGTAGATGTGTTGAGAATGCAATGTGAACCGTCTTCATGTGGTTGCAAAATTCTTGCCACAGGTATAACTTCTACTTCTACAGAATTTGACTCTGTCAAAGACGTTGAAGACCGCTGGAAAAGAACGTACATTAAAGTCTGATTATTTGCGCTTGTGCTGAAGCAAGTGCTTATACTAATTTTTCTTTGTCCACTAACATTATACCAAGCACGTCGTTGTAACACATGATCAAATCTCAATTTTAAAAGATGTCTTGATATTCATTCAGTATCATTGGTGGCTATTACTTTTACTGTAATTGATGGTAGTTTAATTTCTCTCATAAGATATTACCAGGATATGTATTTAAATATATATAAGATAATTATTAATTTTGAAAATGACAAATCAATGGCTACATTTTGGCATTCTCAGATATTTGCTAGCAACATTTTTTATTTCCATCATTTTGTGAGCCCATAATAAAATGGAAAGTCTTTAAAACTTTTAACTTGTCGAATTATACTTTGCACTTCGCAAAATTATTTGTACATGAAATATACCCGCAAACAGCAACAGTACAAAGTATATTGATGATATATTTTACTTTTAGGGATACAAAATAATTCATTCCCTGTGTTGACGTCAATTTCGTGAATGTACAGGGTAAGGCAAAATTAAATACCCAATTTCAATTATCATTTTCCTTTTAATAAGACTTAAATAGACTTACACACACTGATTGACCAACTGAAAAAGTTTTTCTAATATATTATGAATGTTCTCTCACTGTACGATCCACGTGTTACGCAACAAACATCTATTCTATTGTCGAGTTCCTGCAAAATTCTTCCTAGCATGTGAGAGTCAACGTCGGCTACAGCTGCAGTGATGCGCTCACGCAATTCATCCACTGTTGTAGCAAGAGGTGGCACAAATACGCGATCCTTGATGAAGGCTTTCGAACATGTTTCGAAAGATACACATGATAAATATGAAAAACATTCACAGCATCCATTATTAGTCTATATGTACGTCTCCTCAAAGACCTTTCTTCATCTATGGATCGTGTAACACAACGATGTCTCTGACGATTGCGAACAGTATAGAAACATTCAGCACACAATAAGGGACAATTTTCTTTATATTTCCAATTTTCGATAGCTTCTAAAATACATTTGTCATCAATCGAATAATTCACACATCTGCATGAATTTTCAATTTCATTAGAACACGTGGTGACATATGAAACTTCAATGTCCTGCATAACACTATCAGTTTCCTCAGCACTAGAAACATAATATTATTCATCACTGTCTGAATTAAATTCTATCTCTAAACTGGAGGTAGATGCACTGCGATAAATTCGGGGAGATAAGCCTTCATTCTAAGCCAACGGTCTATCGCCTTCATCCGCACTTCGATCTTCGTAAAAATGCATGATACTTTTACTAGTGTCACATCACAACTGTGTACGAAAATTTAAAAGTAAATAACTTTACACGTCATAACCTATTTTGTAAGTAACAAAATTCAACTGGTTCTGTAACCACCTGCATAGTCAAATTCCAGCGAGTATCAGGGGAGATGCGAAACTACAAAAAACACTTCAACTTAAATGACCGTATTAAAAATACAAATAACTTGTCATAACACGCTCCAAGCATCAACAATATGTTTCCTTCTCCAGAACAGTGCAGCTGGAAGACAACTTGTTCTACCTTGAATACATCAAATAATATTTCTCTCTTGAATAGAACAAGAAGGATATTTTCTCTCTTGCTTAGCGTCGACTCTAATAAAAATGTCAATCAATTGGCGCCATGTCAATCAAACGGCAGACATAAAGAAAACAACTTTGAACACCTGCACACTAAAATTCCAGCAAGCATAAGGGGAGATGGGAAACTAGAAAAAAAAACATGAATCGAGCTTCAAACAATATATTCTCTTCTCCTCCAAAACACCAGAAGTGTGATATGAAGAAAAAATTTCAAACAAACAACTCTGCCCATTCGCAAATCATCGAAAGATATAGCAGGACAGCTTTAGTTGAACACTGAATCTTCTATGTGCAAGACACACCAACTGTGTGCTTCGCGATGACGGTAAATGCATTCTCCGTCAAAAATAATACGAATCCCACCCGAAAAATAAAAAGAAGTCCTCAATAAAAATCCATATAGCACATTAAATGCAGGGTTGCCAAAGTCCGAGCTCTGGAGTGGGCTGAAAAATAGTACCAAATTGAAGCAAAGTGGGCTGAATTTATTTTTTTCTACAGCAGTATAATACATGGCTCTATCACAAGAAACTAAAAGTGGCAAAGTTTTAGAACACTTCCATGAGTCCAAGTAACGAAAGTGCTCTTTTTAAAAAAGTATTTGCCACGGAGAATAATGTATTGCAGCTGTAACACTGCAATTTTCTTAATTCAGTATTATAGCTGCGATAAAAAAAAACATGTAGGGCAAATAATTTAAAAGAGAGCATTTTCTTAACAAGGGCAATTGGAAAAATACAACGAGAACACACCAAAAACAGTTACGCCGTCTAGGATGGAAGAATAAAAAATCTGACTTTAACTAACTCGTCTACGCCCGCTTGGCTTAATAGTGTAAACATAAATAAACTTCAAGATATGTATAACCTCATACATTTGTAACAGTTGTCATAAATAATTAAACTAAGTCGAAGTAGCAAGATAATTACGGTAACCTACAAAATAATAATATATATCTAATGAAGATCATGCAATTCCAAGTGGAAAAAGCTGTTATACTTTACAAGAGCTTCCTCTGTTATATGGCATTTCACGTTTTTAATATGAACTTATTTTGATTAATTGGTATCAAGAACTTCCTATATCGTGTGCAAAATAAGTGTTATAAGGACACTTGCTTTTTATTTACATAAGCAGTAGTAAATTTAATAAAAATAGTGACCAAGGGCACTTGGAGGTTAGGTAAGTCCGGTTCGGTGTTGTTGTTTTTTTAATTGCACACGCTACATGCACAGAGACATTGTTTCTGCACTCGGAACTCCTCAACATGCTATGTTTTGTTTTCTACAGCCATGAAAGAGCCTAAAATACGTGCAAAAATGAAGAAAGTTGCTATAGTACAATTTATCATGATAATCCAACATTACAACTTCGACTTTAGAATCTTTCCCCATTTTACACGCAATTTAGTGTCTTTCGTGGCTATAGGAAGCAAAATATAGCATTTTTAAGAGTTCTAAGTGTTCTATGCCAGAAGGGGTGTAACGTCACAGAATAAATATTCAACAGTGTTTTTAGAGTCCAACACACAGTATGAGTAACGTTAGGTGCAGGAAAAGTCTTACTCACACGTTTGAAAATGTGACAAGTAATTGTTAAACGTTGCCGAATTGGGTAGAATCGTACCAATTTTTTTTACAAAAGGGGCTGAAAATGCCAGCGTGGTACCAACGGGACGATGAATGACAAAAAGGGCTGAATTTGGTACAATTGTACCAAGTGTGGCAACCCTGATTAAATGTATTTTTTTTCACGTAACGTTCTATAGTTTTCTGCTATCGGGACTTTATACCGGGTTCTATCATTGGTTGCGGACCGGCCAACAAACAACAAAGTGGCGACGGACAAATAAATTTTTAAAATATTTAGAAAAAAATCGTTGATTAATATACTTTCATTAAAATATCAATCAAACCTAGACTTCGTCATCTACGAACATTCACGAATAACCATCGGTTAAGTCTGCAAAATAATTTCCAATACTCTCCCCGTTAACAGGCAACAGAGGAGCAAGTTAACTACAACCACACAAATCCAGTTACTATGGTCAAAACCAGTTTCAAAGTGGTACAACAAATTTACTCACATATTCTACTGTGCAGAGCCTGAACTACTGGTGGGGAGGGAAAGTACAATTAGGAATCGTTGACGCAAGAGGTGGGTACGGAGGGGGGCGGGTCGTAATTAAGTTTTTATGTACGTTGAATTAGTATAATATTTTAGGTGTATATATGAATTTAATGCCTACTTACCCATCGAAATGCCCATGAACTCCTCTCAAAACAGAAAATCCTTGTCTCAAAACAAACTTGTAAATACGTGCCTGATTTAAACGAAAATTCTAATAAGTAATGGTCTTTATAGATTCAGTTACTTATTCTTTTCGCGAATAATTAGTACCAGTACAAATACTCGTATGATATGATTAATATTTGGTTCAAATTCCTTCATCTATAAATGAAAACAATATGACGGTATAAACGAACAAACTAATAAAAGTACGTATTAAGTAATAATTACTTCAAATTGAATTTATTCATGGGCTTTTGCATCTTTGACTTAGGTTCTGATGAATTAGGTAGAAGATGAAGGAAGTATTGGCCAGAGCTTGACTTACAGTACTATCGCTGCATACTCCTGAGGAAACTGACGGAAACCCTGAGAAACTTCAGTTAGGGTGATCAGCCGCGGGATGGGCTTCAAATTTGAATTTTTCTATTTATGGCCTTCGGGCATCTAAGGCTCAGGCTGGGATCGGGAAGGAAATAGATGTACGAAGGTGTCAGCAGTCCCTAAATTGAAGGTCTCATCCTGAATGATGTTTGATTGATGTTAGAGGATAAAACCTGAAAAAATCTCAATCAAGATGGTCGGCAGCTGGGATTGAACCCAAGATCTCCAGAATGCTAAGACCACTGAGCTGTGGGCTTCGAACTCGCGTACCTGCCCATAACCGATCCGAAAGTCTCGATGTTACTACTTGGACCACAAGGGCTTCGAGAAACTCAAGTTCTTTTTTTGTCAAAGATATAAGGGGGCCTCGTGAGATTGTGCTGTTACAAGGGTATTGCAAATATTACGTAGATAATTTTTTTTGTAATTTTAGACTTCTTCCTCCTTATAAGCAAATTAACTTAATATACGAATATATATATATGCCAATATTTGAACGAATACATAGATCTTATGGTCATATAAAAGTAACCATAACTCAATTTTGTATTTTTTTTAGATACACCACTTTGTTTTCCCAGCGACGACTTGTAAATATTAATATTCAGACTTCATCAAACCAGTGCTCATCCAGACACCCCCTTGTGGTGGTGTCACTTCCCCAAATCCTCTAGAGCATCCCACAACTTAAAAATTGTATGGTGAAACATAGATAGAAACAAACCTCCACATACACCTCCCGATTTTAACTTTACGTTCTCCAAATTGAAAATCCTGGCGGAGTACCTGAGTCAAACTACGAAATTTTTCACGCCTACGCTGCCCGCACGTGATTCCCGAACAAAATCGAAGAACGCTGACCGCTTAGTAGTTTCCAACTTGAAACAATTACGACGTATCTAACAAAATAAAATACACAGGGAATACGTTTAACAACGCAACGCAACATTTTTCGGCTGGATTTGTGTGTGGTTCTTAGGTAACCTTAGGCCAGAAGTTGATTTATATTTATCAAATAACTTAATTCATATATTTGAACACAAGGGACAGCCGGACATGATGAAGAACCACTCTTATTACGAGTAGAGGAACTTAGGCTATTATGGAACAATCGGTTGTTATGAGAGATTTGTGCGTTGTTGTTTTTTTTTTTGCTTCTTTTTGCTTGCAGTAAATTTGTATACAAAAATGCAAATGTAAAAATTTGTATAATGTTTTTATGGTTCGTAATTATTTAAGTTTCTTTTGATATATGAGGTTAAAATCTTTCTTTTCCCCAGACAACTACCGGCAGGGGTACCTCATTCTTTAATTTAACGTAGTTCTTTACTAACAATATGTACTAATTAATTTTGTGCTAATTTTTATGAATTTGTATGTGGAAATTCTTGGATTCTTTAAAAATAATGTCTTCGTGGCGATGTTAAACTGTATGCTGTATTAAAAGCTGCCAGAGAGCCAGAAAAGCTCCCAGTTTGGCTACTGCTAGGTATATTGACCTCAAACAGGGGAGATAAGGCTAACGGTACTTTCTCTGAAACTACACGTCTTGTTGTCTGTGTTTTTTATTTCCAGCAGCCGTTGGCGCGGATGTTCCAAAGCAGCCAAAGAAACGACCTCAATTTTGAAAGAATGGATTGTCACAAGCGGATATTTTATACAGTGATCGGTTACTTTTGCTACATGATTTTTGCTATTTAGTTACAGCGATTCAGATGGTGAGGAGCCCTACTTAAGAGGAGAGGGAGTTGGCTGCAAAATAAGGGTTTAATTCAACATGGATTTTCACACATTTCTAGGAATATCGTAGTTTCATTAGGTTCCATCGAAAAAATGACTCAAGAGTGCCTTCAATATATTTCGTGGAATTATGAAGGTACTTAAGTGAAAACTTCTGCTATTTTCTGTTTAGAAATAAGGATTATTATAATGGGAAGTTCCATAAGATAGTTGTTACATTGGCAACTAAAACATCCTTTATTTCTAAAAAAAAAAAATCATACGTTCTGGAGCCTTCAGTAATTTACCTTTTCAATGTATTTAGGGGCTATTGAGTCGTTTACTCGAAGTAAACACATAAAACCATGATATTCGTAGAAATGTTTGAAATCCATGTTAAGCCAAGTACCTCTCCCTCTTAAGCGCCGTATGGGGAACTGTACAGGACAGTGTAGGAACGACAGAGCGAAGTTTGTAATCTTGAAAAGTTTCGATAAGTTAACAACACGAGCTATAGGCTCTTTACTTTAAAAGCCGAAGTTTTCTGCAATTAGTCTTGAGTATTGCAAAGAGCCCGAGAAGAGGAAAATGAGGGGCTAGAATAGTTGTCAGAGGAAGAAGACTCAGCATGTGTGGAATTAGAGTGAGTAGAAGATTAATTTTGTTGTTTTATGTTTTCGTTGGGCATTAGAGCGTTTCGTAATTGAAATCAGCTCTTAAATTATTTGAGAGATTTGTTTGGGGAAGGGTACAAAGGGCGCTAACGGTTGTTTATATTTATGTAAATGTGTGTTTTCTTCCAAAGCGTGGAATTTAAATTCTATCAGATTGAGTTTAGGTCTACCCATATATGAGGCAATGGAAAGATATAATACAGATGTTGAAGATTGGAACTACTAACTGACGAGAGATCCCAACTGGTCCCTCTGAAGGGGAAGTATTCGGCATCTCTCACTGCTGGACTTCGGCCTGCGTTGTGAGATCTTTTGATAAATAAGCAAGTAGATTACGGCTCCCTACCTGATGCCATGGACAGATGAAGGTCTGGGTGCAACATAAACCCCTCATAGTGTAGATCGACTCTGGAAGTGGGTATCTCCAGGAGCGTAACTTTGCTTAGAAGGATACCGAATTAAGTTTCACTGGTTAAGTTCTCGGATAATCGTATCCATTCAGAATAATTTGACATGCTTCGAGCGAAATACTAGTATTTCTGTAACAGCCCGTTCAGCTAAAGTTGAGCATCGAGAGAAGATCGCAACTTCGTTTTCAAGATGGCGTGTCGGGTAATATGGAATAGTTGAAAATGTGTCGTTCCATTTAGATACTTCTACATTATTAGAACTTACATTCCTACCTGAGACAATTCCAAGTGTTAATGATGCTTAGTGTTTGTTTTGTCACGGCAAATTTTCTGACGATTACAGAGACCTACCTAGGGGATGGATTCAAAATTGCGTGCTCTAAACAGAAACCCATTAGTTTTAGCGCAGCCAGAAATCGGGAAGTGTGCTAAGTCCATCTATTATGAGTTCTATGATGAAAGTATACATATGTGTCATATTGTAACAAAAGGAAACCATGCCGGCATTCCCCTCATAAATATTACCAATCAGCCAGTAAAGATATAAGACTACACGCCTATTGCAGTAGGGCAGTGGTTCCCAATCATTTTTGTTCGAGGACCCCTTCATACCTTCGCCAACATGTCGCGGACCCCCTAAAATCCCAAATCGCTTTCAAGTCATAAATTAAAATTCTAATAAGCGTTTACTGAATTGAACATCATTATTTACTTACCTAAACATAATCTTTTTTATTTTTATTAATTTAGACTGGTGTTTTGTAAGGTGGCGGCCGGTCACAAAATAAAACAGTCATACAGTACAAGTCAACATTACAAGTAATGATGTTTATTTATACATACAATATTTAAAGTAGGGCTCTAGCAATACACTTGGGAGGCACATATTTATTTTATGAAAAAGACAAATCGAACAGTTTTAATTCTTAGTGCGATAAGTGGAATCCGTCCTTAGAGTTCATTATTTCTGAAAAGTTAGGTTCTATACTTGACACTTTTACTCTGAAATCACACTGCATGTCAAGCCGATTTCTGTACTTGTTTTTCATATAACACAAGGTTGAGAAAGCTTGTTCACACCGGTATGTGGTTGCGAAAGGAACGAGATGTTTCAGTGCCTTCTCACCAAGTTATCTGAAGTCCTTACGAGCAGTTAACCAAAAGTTGGCTAGTTTTCCATCGCTAAAACCACTTTTCGTGATACTACAGCACGATAACTCCACAAGTTGATCCTGTTCCTCTTCTGAGAGGCTAAGAATTTTGTCTATTTCGACATAGCTAAACGGATTTCGAATCCACCAGTCATCGGGTTTGGGTTTCGAAGTTTTGCAGGCTTCATGCATTCATTGGAGAGGACTTCAAAGCAAACAACACACTGAGGTTTTGGGTTATCCTCAGTTCCGGCGTATGAGAAACAAATCTCCAAATAGTCTGACTTCGGCCATCTATTTCGTCCTATTCTCTTGGTCTGTAGGTGTAGGCTTATCTCATTTTAAGAAGCCACTTTTAACCAACGGTCCATTTTTCAGTACAGCAAAATGGACCGTTGTCCGACAGAAATAAACCTTTATAAACTATTGTAAACCACACGGCGCACACTTGACGAAACTCGCACTGCCACGAACAAAATGGTGTTTGGTGCGTCAGAGCAATTTTACATTACTTTCAACATTCATAACAACCGAACTAAACACTGTAAGAAGTTTACATTTAACATAAACATTTACCACTGTTGCCAGCATTGTTTGAGAGAGTGGTAGTACTTCTCAAAACAGTTTCCTCTGCGGAGAGAAACTTTGCAGAATGAATAGGGTTACCAGATTGTAAAAGTAGAAATAAAGAAAAGAAATAGGCCTACATCTACAATTTGCAAAGACGACAGATCACATTTGATACTAGCGATAAACATCAACAATTAATAGCAGTAATAATAATAAATAATTCCTATTTATATAATCAAAATCCGGGAATTCCAAATTTTAGTTGACTAAAGCATTAGCAGTATAATGTTACGCGTTAACTCTGTGCAGTGGCGAACTTGGGAAAAAAGAGTAGGGCCTACCCTTAAAAGGTACTGTACGTCTGGTAACCCTAAGAATGAATATCTTCTGTATCTCGTGTCCATTGCACAATACATAATAAATTTCTTCATTTTATTTATCGTTCACCAGTCCGTTGTAGAATTTTAGGAGATTCTTTGGCATTTAGTAATAATTTGAGAATAATGTAAATTCGTTTGTTTTACAAGAATTGTGGAGGGATAAAAATTCAAGACATTTGTAAGGGTCTGCTAGAAAGGAGAAAACAAAGGTAGGAACAAAATTAATTCACTAGTGACACATTCAAACATTCCATTAAACGCTGCGTTTCAGATAAGTCAGCATTAACATACGAATAATACCTTAAGCTTAAGGCCACTTCAGTCCAAGGTTCGCTGAAAATTGAAGTTTCCGGGGTCGGTGCACAAATATGACCAACGTACTAAGGAAAATTCTGGTGCCCGTCACCAATGTGTTAAGACAAACTACGATTTGATTTTCTTTTTTAATTAATACAATAATGTCTACTGAAGGCTAGTTTAAGACAAAACCTAATTTCCCAACAATAAGTCGCGGACCCCTTGGTGACCTCCCGCGGAACCCCAGGGGTCCGCGGACCACCTTTTGGGAACCACTGCAGTAGGGTCTCTTATGAAACAGCAAGCTCCTGTGCCTGTGCACATCCTCCGGCAGGTGTATCAACCCACCGCAGTCGACAGACAAAATAATATTCCTGAAAGACTGAGAAAAATTGGACATTAAATAGATTGTAATAAATTCAATATTGCTGGAACAACTCTGGAACAAACACGGGCCATACTGTTGCGTCATCCCACGGTATTCAACTGGGACAAAAATAATTTTTCTAAAATAAAAACATTTGATTCCCACTTGAATTTGAAAAATCATGTTCCATACCAGTCAGTTTATTTCACTTTGCCCTACAGGCAGAAGGCAGAAAGTTCATGACTTTTTGAGTGTGTGAAGTATCGGGCTTGCGCCCATGACTTCTATTTCTGTTTTACTGAACTTGATAAAATTGTTCGTACTTGTGTTGACAGGACGCAACTGTCGCAGTCCTGGATTCATTTTAGATGGGGATTACAAGGAGGGTGTGTGAGAAGAAGACTTAGGGGTTTTCGTTGAGTTGGTTAAGGTGGTCTTGGCATGGGATGGCAATTACGCAATGAGATGGTTCTGCCTAGCTATTGAAGAAGATCATGTGGTGAGTGGTGCATTCTGTTCCAAAAGGAGATGTGCTGGTCATGGATAATTTCGTGAAGCATGGGAAGGGAGAGATCTTCGTGGATTTGGACAATTCTCGTATCTCTGGAATGACCAGAGATCATTCTGGCTGCCCGCTTTTGAACTCTTTGAAGTCTGGTTCGATGAACTGTAGCTGCGTGCTACCAAGCAGGTGAAGCATATGTGAGAAGTGGTCTAACCATGGTGGTGAAGATGTGGATTTTTGCTTCCAAGGTGAGGGTATTGCTGTGGAGCAGAGGATATAGAGAGACGATTCTGGATGTTCCTCTTTGCGCTATGGTCTGTAGGTGACGATTGAAGAGCGGCTTCCTGTCAAGCTCGACTCCTAGATATTTGGCAAACTGTTGGTACTCAAGGTCGACTCCGAAGAGATGTAGAGGTGGAGGATTTGGAGTTAGTTTTTTTGGTGAAGTGTACTGCAGTAGTCTTCTCCGAGTTGATGTTTATGCGCCAGAGAGTGGCCCATTCTTCGATGTGGTGAAGGTGCTCCTGGGCACAGCGGCTTACGAATTGGAGGTTCCGATGTGAAGCAAAGATTGCAGTGTCATCCGCAAAAGTTGCTATTGATGTACGCTGATGAGTTGGTATGTCTGCAGTATATAAATTGTATAGCATGGGCCGCAGTACCGAACCCTGTGGAACTCCAGCTGCTATTGGTCTGAGTGTTGTGCGGGATCCTTGGTACTGCACGTAGAACTGCCTGTGGTCCAGATCTGAGTCCAGAAGTCTAAGGTACTGATGTGGAATGTTGAAATGGGCTAATTTGTAGAGGAGACCTTGATGCCAGACCCGGTCAAACAGATTGAGAGAACCTGTTGAGAAACAAATACTGGCACTCCTGGACCAGGGAGTGATACAGTCATCTAACAGCCCGTATCGGAACGATATTTTAGCGATTCCTAAGCCCGAAAACGGCCAGGATGTTTGAATCTGCCTGGACCTCCGTAAAAACAAGGTTTATCGGGCGGTAGTTTTGAGGCATTTTTTAATCTTTGTTGGGCTTCGGTATGTTGATAACTTTTGCAAGTTTCTAACATACCAGGAAGTGGCACAATTTGCATATGCTATGTATAAAAAGACAAAAGATGCTGTCTGGAAATCCTCGTCCGGGAGGTGGTTTATGACTATGTTCGCAGTCCCGTCTGGCCCAAGTAATTTTCGCGTTTTAAATTTTCTGATTATTTTCAAAATGTCTTTCTTTTTAACGTTGTAAGGTGTGGCTGTGGGAACATGGTTCAGAACATCCTGCACTTTTTCATTGACAGTGGTCTCATGAGGTCTATCTATAATATCTTAATTTGGTTGGAAAGAAGCTTCCAGAGAATCAGCAAATACATTTGCGTTCTTTTGTGGGGTGTACACCAAACCGTTAACAACGCCGTATGTGCAAGCAAGATGGCGGACCGCAGCGAAGTCACGTACGTTTTGCTGAAATGTGCCATACAGCGTTATTCGGTGGAATGCTTTAATTAAAATTACCTTATTTTTACGTCAGATATACACTGTGACGCTTTTTTTTTAGCTATATCATATTAACAGCAAAGAGATGCATGTGAATTACGTATATGCGGAGTAAGAATAAAATCTACGCTTGGAAATAGGACTAGGGGGATGTGCCAAAGGATATATCATATAAGGTCTTACCTAAATGATCTTGCCTATCCAAGCAAAAACTGAAATGACGCCACTGGCTTGCGGTGACCACTTTTGCTTCAGAAAATTTCTGAGATGCTCCTATTTTCTTTGACACATTCCTTGCGAAGCCATTCTTCAGTTGTTAAACAAGCATTTTAGAGTGAGCAAGTCCGATATCTTTGAGGATACCACAATGAATACACTCTTGTCAATGTTATTAAAATAAAAAGTTTTGAAGTTCATTTCCCCAGACTTTTGGCAGTCTTTACCGCCGAAACTAATCATTTCTGCGCCCTCGATTTGTTTCGCGCCTTTTCAAAGTTACTTTCAAAGTATCATTTAGTGTGTTCTAGCGACTTTTACTGCTGGTGTGGCGCGTTTCTCAGCCCTGGTGTCAGCAGCACTGCGTATGATGCATCCGAACCAGCCTTGCCAACCCTAGCATAATGGTCCTAAACATAGCACTATTCACCCAATTTGGCATCTAGCACCTTCACTTCAGCATCTTTACACATGGCGATTAAAATAGTAAATACGGCGGAAATCGAAGAGCATCTCGCGCTAGGAATTTGAGAGAGGTAAATGTAAAGATACATGACCGCACCTAACCTTACCAAACCTCCGCTTTCCCATGGTCACTAATTTAAGATAATGTACGAAAAATGCAAAAAAGCAATTATTAATAATAAATACGAGCATATGAAAATATATTTCGAAAAAAAGAAAAAGAAAAAGTGTTGACCCAAGAGGGGTTTGAGCCCGGGACCTTTCACTCAAGAAGCGGTGACGACGACTTCCGTCGTGTTTACTATCTTAATCCTCACTATATCTCTTTTACAGAATCTAGCATCTTTTGTCCTTCCACTTTGATTAGCTCAAGAGCTCTTTCGTAGTTGACAGATGTCGAAGAAAACGGCGGAGACAAAAATTGAGGACACAGAAGGCAATAAGGTCATAAAATAGCTTCTTTTGGTCTCCAAATTTCCATTCCTTTCGGCTGCAAATAAGAGGCTATTCACGGCCTTCGAACCAAACATAGCGTATCTTTGTTTTCCAGTTTTCAAATACTTTATCTTCCTTCCATCGTTCCCTTTCCAGTTTTATTTGGAGGGTTCAAACCACGGGGTTTTCTCACGGATCATGTGTCGCAGTGAGCGCGGCGGTCTTTCTGATCAAATTTCTCAAGTACCGTATTTTCTTTCCTGTTTCAACTTCAACGGTTATTCACTGGTGAAGTCTTGTCTCGTGTGTTGTGTTGTGAACTTAGAAGTTTCTCTGTGCGAATTCTAGTGTTAGTTTGATTTTGCATCTTATTTATTGCTACTTTTGCCTGTTCCCTTATTGGGATTATTCATAATATAAAGAGTCTGACTGACAGTAATGCTAAAATGAGGAGCAGATTTGATACTCCCGAAAAACGGAAAGAGTTGCGTGGCAATTTAAACCGGAAATGGAAGTCATACGAACAAACCAGTGGCGTATCCTGACTTTTGAGGTTGGGCATGCAATGCTATTACTACTACTACTACTACTACTACTACTACTACTACTACTACTACTACTACTACTACTAATAATAATAATAATAATAATAATAATAATAATAATAATTATTATTATTATTATTATTATTATTATTATTATTATTATTATTATTAAGAATTATGTATCTGAATTAGAGATGACTTCCATCTAACTGCTCTCTACAAACTTGCAATTCCCTCTTTCTTACTGTCATAGACCTCGAGTAACGAATTTCCACACATGGTAGTTTCACAGGTGATTTACAAGTGTTCCAATCGCATGCCAGTTTACAACAATGAGCTCATGAAAAAGGGAACCGTAAAGGTGTGAATTTCTTCTCGTTTTGGCGATAAATTATATTTTCCTACAGAAAAAGAATAGGATGGCGCGGCAGGTATACAAAAGTTATAGAGAGCAAGAAAGAATTTGAAACAGAAGTGATCATCTGTTGTCGCTCACGGAAATTACAGTTGTTTCTAAGGAGGAAGTAATTAAGTTCCTTCTTAACTTTTATCCTTTTCTTGATGAAAGGCGAAAATAGGAAGTATCCTCAGTAAAGTCAAGAAAATATAAGTATATAACACATTTAGAAGTTTATCTTGTGATTTTTCTGGAAATACAAAAATCCACACATATTCCACACATCATTCCACTCCACGCAAATTACACACAACTGCCAAAATTACATACATTTTGTGGAATTCCACATACATGGCAGCGCTGCAACACACACACACACACCCTCTCGTCTAGATGGCAACTATGCTGAATGCAACTTTTAGCGTTGCATGCATTTTGGACTTCTCCCGCGTCTTTCACCCAATAAAACACACGTTCACAGGCAAGCGGACGACAAAGATTTTGAGTAGACGCCCACCTACATAGGCGAGAATACTTCAGCGCCACACGTGAACAGTTTACTAAACTACTTACTGCCAGCTTTCGTGGTCTAGGATATCAGGTGAAGTTTCGTAATTTCTCAAAATCTTTTCTGTTTTCTCCTTGGAAAATAAATAAACTAGAATCCAAAAGCATGCACTGCATGCCTTGCATTCGTGGAGAATACGCCGCTGGAACAAACGTATAGCCTATAACGGATTGGGAAAGTAAATCTATGCTTAAAGGGTGGTTGCGTCCCGTTAAAGGTAATTTAAAAAAAAAAAATGTATAGCATGCAGTACAGATTTAGCTGCAAAGTGAAGTGTACTAGAAAAGCATGCTGCAACAATGAAACATGTTAGTCGTGTTAGTATAATAGGGCCAGGACAGCGATCCTTGTTTCAGTTTTAGTCATTCCAAAGAAACTATAACTGATAAAGTGAAGAAAGCAGAAATACTTTGGGTCAATAATAATAATACACATATTATTTATTTGTACTTATTATTATTTATAATGTACATATTAATAATAACAATGTTAAATAACTGAAGCTGGAAATTAAAATCCTAGCACAGTTCCATGACAAATAACATAATTTTGAATCACGACTGGGATCTTTCTGTCTCCACTGGGTGGCAACCCTGGTCCGAACCGTCCTTTCGTGAGCCTTTTCAGCCTTGACGTGTTGAATTATTGGTTGTTTAGTAGCTAGTCATTTTTGCGTGATTGGCAGCAGGAGGTAATTATGAATATTCTTTATCTAAAATGTGTTTGTTACTTGCAACAGTACAGAAAAGATATTTCATTTTCTACAACATTTGGTAACCCAAAAGTTTGTACGACGCGGGGGAAGGTTCTTGATTAAATCGGGGAATTCCCATTGCTTGAAATTTTGCTGTAGACTCCAGTATTTGTTTTATTTCGTTTAAATATTTTTCTAGGATGAAAGGCAGTTTCATAGACAAGCTAAAGTGAAAAGACGGTTCATGAAGATCACAATTTTATATCTTAAACATTAGTGTCTATACATGGTTGGCAGAGTGCAACACTAGTATTTGATCAGTGTGGTATACGAAATCAAATTGTTTATTGTCACGGGATCGGTACACGAATGAAGTTCAACCCATGTGTATACCTTGTAGGTTAGTACAGTTGTTCGCATAGATTTGGGTACGTTAAATTATGATCGAAGCTAGCAGAGCCCTTCGAACCTACCTCAGTCAGGTTAAATTTATTGGTGTAGATAACTGGTCTACTTTATACTATTGCATTAACAAAGTTGTTTTTCTGAACGAGGGAGTCGATGGAAGTTAATGGCATGCATGTTTTATGTCATTAGTAACTTTGTTTTACTATTTCTAACGGAAACTAACCTAACTTTCGTAATGTTTTGGCTGGACCAGTTCCCTACACCCTTCCCCAGGTTAAATTCAGCTAGATTAGTAATATGGCCCTTCCAGTGCTCTCTGATAAATGTAGCTAAGCTGCAGTATAACCGTCATTTTTTTTACCTATTTAAGATTCAATGTTATTTTCATTTTGGGCGGATTGCATATATAATATGGAAATGAGTACAGTCACAGAAATATGTACTGTGGGAGTCAACCAGTTATTTAGTGTATGGTCTAGAATTAGCTTCTATTTACTTTATATTTATGGTCTAGATAGGCACCCTTTAGACTATAAGCCTGCCACTTCTGTTCGTCAGACATGTTAGGGCTTAATCATAATTTCCTGCATGGTCGATAAATATAATTTAAAAAGCTAAATGTTTTTATGTAACACCCGCAGTACATACTTCCATGACTGTACAAGGGTTGTGAAGTGATTACAGTGGAGAAGTTCCACACTTTTAACCTATTCCAATGAAATAACTAATTCCACCGAAATCCATGTACGGGACTTTTTTTTTTTTCGTATCTACATGTGCGTTCCATCCAAGGGAACTAACTTCCTTGTTAATAGGGGATCAGTGATGTTATCTAATGACATGATATACATTCTAGGCAGATCTTTGAACCATTATATGAGTATCCATTCCTTAGCAGATCTTCGCACGAGAAAAAAACTTTACTTCACAACGTGATCATCTCAGATCTAAATGAAATGTAGGATGGTACCAGATAACATTAAGTAACATACTCGTGTAAAATAATATCCCTCAGTGATATACGATGTTCGTACAGCAGGGCTGTCAGTTTGAGAGAAAAAAAAAGTTTTTAAAAAATGGGCGTACTAGATCAACAAAGATCGCTAACTTTTTCTTTTAATTGGGAACAACGTTCATCTTGGGCTTGAAGCTAAGGAAACACAGTTTTGATATTTTTTTTTTTCATTTCAAGGTCATTTTGGTCTTTAAAAAACTGTGATACATATTTTGAATGTTTCTTATATGGTTGAGGGCAATCCCTTTGGTGCTCATTTCATTTAGGGATGACATTGGGAGCAAGAGAAATTGCATTTAACAGTAACGTATTTTATTATGCATAACAGTTACATAACATCAAGTTAGAAGGTAATATGAAAATGTGCAAATAACATCAATGCCCATGGAATTCCACTGTTCTGATTTTCACATTCGAGACTTCGTTGAGTGCATTTATGATCAACAGTGGTGACTGGTAGTGGTTGATGTCTATCTGGAACACAATGATTTGTACGTTTGGTTTTTTAAACCAGTGGGACCAAGAATATCATTTACGAAGTCCATTGATGCATCCTGGGTACCGTTGTCACATGTTTTGCGAATACTAACACCTTTGGATGGAACTGACAACACCCACAAGGAGAAGTTATCACATGACAAACAAATTGTGCAACGAAATTTCTGTATTACAAAAGTACCACGTGTTTGTTTGGACTTGTTTGTGTTCATACATTGTGTATAGCATGGTATTTCACTGTTATTTAGTTCCATTTTCACGTGTATTATTGTATTGTCCAGTCACAAAATATATGCCATTGCCCTATACTTTGGCATCATTTTTTACGTAACTTTCCAACGTTACAGTTTGTATACCTTCGCTTTTACACTGTAAGTACAATATGAACTAAAGGTCATTTAGCGTAAGTTTAAGAATTTTGGCACTTCCCCCACCAGAGATATTCAAGTGCAAACATTGGCAAAATTCCGTGTGTGGCCATATTTAATGCCTTATAAAACGATCACTATTCATTTCTACGATCTCCTACTTCGTCCAGCTTTACATTGCTTGTACAGCTTCCGTGGATACAAATATGTAGTTTATCCCTGTAATATTTTTTCTAACGTAAGGTTGACATTTTGATGGTAAACACACACGCAATGTGTGTGGTGCAGCTGCGGACTCAGCAAGGACACATTAGTTAGGTCTCAAAACACAGAATGTGGAGCACGTAGTTTTGAAATGAATGTACAGTTCTTTTAAGTTACACAAAATCAGTCGTTTTTGTCTGCTTTCCTTCACTACATTAATTTTCACTGAAATGCAGTCTTTTTCCAGCAAAAATTCAGTTATTCTCGTCGAGCTGGTAGCAGTATTGAACGACCTTTATTACTTCCGCACTTAACTGCTTTCACCCTTGTTTCTTCAGTTCTAGAAGAACACCATGTTTCTTGGTTAGTTCCCTACTGATTCGCAAAAGATATTCTGACACCAGCAGTTCTTCGCAAACTTTAGACTTCGGCCAACTTTCCAGCATTACACTAATAATTTTCACTTTTTCTTCATAACACGCGCACACCTAATCTTCTCAATAAGGGCAACATATTCTTTGCACAATTCTGTCTTCCATTAACGTTCGTACTTTTTTTTTTTTTTAACGATTGCTCCAAGTTTAGCGTCAATGTGTTTGTTATTCTCTTACACTTTTTACCTAATACACCCTTCTGTTTTTCAGCATTAAGTCTTCTTATCTTAGATACTGGTGACACCTAATTTAGAACACACCTCATCTGCATCTTTCAGAGTAGATTCTGCAAGTACATACTCGTAGTCACTTCCTGGTTCCGTAAAATCTACATCTGCACAAACAAATATTGCTTTGTAGCACGTTGGACAACATGTTTCCTAGGGATAAGTTGCACCGCTTAGTTTCTCTTCCTTTTCAAATGATCACACAGCCTTTTTTGCTCCCTTTCTTCCGACCTTTATGGTATTCAAGATCGCAACACACTTGTTCAAAAAGGTGATGATATTTGACAATAAACTTCTTTTCGTAATACATACACAGAGTTTGGATTTCTTTTTTTTCCTATTCTTAATTGTAGAAGCTGTTGATTAGTCTCACTTAATTCACACATTGGAGTTAAACGTCTATTCACTTTGCCATATGTATTCTTATGACAGTCCTCTTGAACACAGTGTCCGACAGAGCACTCAATTTTCACCTAAAAGACTCAGTATCCAACACAAAACTGTTCGTTACAGAGCTCAGGGCTGAACTGAGTTGTTGCTACGAGCTGGTTTTCAGTGGTAAGCGTGTTCAAACTTGCCTGATAGTACTGCTTCATATAATTGCATGCAATATGGTGTTTTGTTCAGACTTGCAATGATGTGCACGTTTTTAGACTATCACACGTGATTGTTAGGACTTTGTTTTGTTCATGCTTTGGTTGTAGCATGGTATTTTACTGTTATAGTCATATTTAGTTCCATTTTTACGTGTGTTATTGTATTGTCCAGGCACAAAATATATATACCATTACCCTGTACTTTGACATCATTTTCTACGGAACTTTCCTTCGTCAAATTAAAACTTCCTGTACAAGAGCTCTGAATTTATTACGTGTTTTAAGTCATCCCACTTGGGGTACTGATCGAACAACCTTGTTGCGCCTTTTTCGCGCACTAATTTTATCGAAACTTAATTATGGTTGTCACGCTTATTCCTCTGCACGATTTTCCGCCTTACATACGCTCGATAGTGTTCATCATGCTGGAATTCGACTCTCCACTGGCGCGTATCGCACAAGCCCTATAACCAGTCTTTGTGTCGATGCCGCCGAACCTCCGCTCGAGATCCATCGGATGTACCATGTGGTGAGTTACTTTTCCAAGATTTCATCTTTAGTTGGACATCCAGCGCATAATATCGTAATGAACCCAGTACAGCGGGGACTTTATGAACGCCGTGGTCACGCCTCCCGACCACTTGACATTCGAGCATCTGAGTTGTTGATTAATCTGGATGCAGATCGTCCAACTGTCTTCCGTTTTTGTCTCCGTCCTCCGTGGACACTTCTTCGTCCACGGACTGATATCTCCTTGTCAACATTAAAGAAATCTGAGACATCTATGATCGAGTTCCAGCAGCGTTTTCGTGAGATGCAGAGTCAGTACCCGAATTTTATCTCTCTTTTTACTGATAGGTCCAATTCAGAAGAATCTGTTGGATGTGCGTTTGTTATAAATGGGGAAGCCCACCAATTTTGTCTTAATCCCAAAACTAGTATTTTTACCACTGAATTATATGCCCTTTTAAAGGCTTTGGATTTTATTCTGGTTCGTGGTGTCAACCGCATCCTTGTTTGTACAGATTCGCTAAGTGTTGTTCAAAATCTCGACAGTCTGTATTCTAAGCATCCGCTCATGCAAAATATCCTATGTAAGATACACGCCATCAGCTTTGCCGGTGGTGAGGTAGTCTTTTCGTGGATACCAAGCCATGTTGGTATCCATGGTAATGAATTGGCAGACGAAGCTGCTCGTGAGGCCTCTTTAGGAGCTAACATTGATATTCAGCATTTCCCATTTCAAGGACATGATGATATAAGCAAGTTACACGGAGTGAATGGCAGCGACGATGGGATGACGTTGCTGTTAATAAATTGAAACAAATTAAGATAACTGTTGCTCCATGGAAATCATCTTGCCGAGATAGTAGGCTTGAAGAAGTAATTTCATGTCGCCCACGTATAGGCCACAGTCGCCTGACACACGGATATCTGTTGCGACGATTGGACCCACCACATTGCAATAATTGCAATATAGTTTTAAGTATTCGTCACGTCCTTTTAGATTGTCCAGGATATAATCATCTCAGACAACGTTATAACATCCCCAATGACATGGCGTCATTGTTACGGGATGTTGCGTAGAGTTTTTAGGTATGTTCGTGAGACAGGTTTATCTCCGTCTCTCTGAGATGATTATGTCCCTTAGCTGTTAAGTTTTATGTATTACAATTGTTTTATTTGTGAAGGCCCATTTAAAGCCTTCACGTTTTTAACTTATGCTAAAGACATTATACATCTTTAGTTTTTATTAATTGTTGTACTGGCCATTTACACCAGTAAGTGTTTTCTGGAGACCTTTTACACCTTCAGCTTTTTAATAATTTTTCTGTTTTAGTTTTCTTATTTTAACCAAATAACAGCTAAGTTTAGACGTGACAAATATTAGGGGCTTCCCCGTATCGGGACGGGCGTAAGCCATAGTGCAGTTACCACCCATAAAATTCATTTTATCTTTATATCTATCTTTATCTACGTAACTTTCCAACGTTATAGTTTGTATACCTGCCAACTCTTTGGCACTTCCCCCCACCAGAGATATTCAAGTGCAAACATTGGCAAAATTCCGTATGTGGCCATATATAATGCCTTATAAAATCAATATTATTCATTTCTACGATCTCCTATTTCGTCCAGCTTTACATTGTGTGGAGGCAACTACAAAGTCAATTTTGGCTCAAGTCCTCAGAATTTTCAGGGCTTAAAATGGTAATTTGAGTTGATGCTCACTCATTACTTTGTGGCATTATTTCAGGCATTAGAAGTGAGATGGTAAAATGTTTTTAACACTGCATTAAAGATCACTTCATTACCTTTCCAATGGTGTTTGTCTCGTTATCTGTAGCACCTTTCATCTCTGAGATATTGCATTTCGCGTATATCCTGATTTTCTCATGATTTGCCGCACGCCATGTCAGAAATATGGCCGCCGTTGGCATACGGAATGGAATCCGATATTTCTGATCATACCATTGCATTTACGAAACATGTACCAATACGTGTACAAATTATCAGAATTTTCAAAAATAGTCAGCAACCAATTTTTTGGTGAATCGGGCGATTTTCGGTAGAATGACCTTGGAACGACACGTAAACAAACATTTCTTTTTTTGCTACGTACAAGGGCGAAAATGGATATTAGTATTAGTAAGTTGTAGAGTATTTATCATGGTGTCTGGAAAGCCTGGAATAGTCAGGGAATTTCATTTTTCTGGAAAAGTCAGGGAAATTCTTAATTTTTCTGGAAATTTAATTTTAATTTTCTTGTCTTTTTGAAAATTACAGTTAGAAACAATACATTAAAAAATTTCGCATATATTGCACCAATTTTAAATTCGGTTTATACTTCAACCTTCACAGTTCCCTTCTGCTTGCCTAAGAAAATCTAACCTGCAATGCCCAATGCAGATTTAAATGTCTGTGCGAAACCAACTACTTTAATACAAACTAAATTTTTTAAAATAATTTGTTACAACCTTTACATCTAATTGTACAAAATTTCTCCTTTCAAATTTTAAAAGGATTGTGCTTCAAAGGCATTCCAATATGGCAAAACGTACAGTCTTCAGTAATTCATGGGTCCTGAATTCTCAATTTTCTGAATGGCAAAAACCAGTGGAAAATGACGTTAATTCATTCTTCTGCTCTATGTGTAAGACAAAGGTTTGGTTAAGTAACATGGGTAAACAGGCTGTTTTAAGTCACGCTAAAGGAAAGAAGCACAATCAGCTGTTTGATGCTAAACTGCAGAGTATGGACATCAGTCGTTTTGTGAAAGGTTGAGGGGAACGAAACAGTGTACCTGCAGTAGCAAACCGCATTGTTTACCAGCTCTAATCGTGCAAACATCTGCAACCATTGAAAGCAGCAGTTGTGTTCTAGAAAATGAATTGGCAGCGCAAGCAGGACACACTCACTGTAAGTGAATCCAGTGGATCCGTCACAGTCAATGGTGAAAAAAAAAATTGGAGAAAGACAGTGTTACAAGTGCAGAAATACTGTGGTTAATCATCGGTCAAACGGGAGTGCAGCTAACGCTGTTAATTTATTTCACATTATGTTTCCTGCAGTGATATCGCTAAACAGATGAAACTTCAAAAAGATAAAGTAGGTTACACCATTACCTTTGGATTGGCGCCTTTTTTCAAAGCAGAGTTTTGTTACGTGTTTTAAGTCATCCCACTTGGGGTACTGATCGAACAACCTTGTTGCGCCTTTATCGCGCACTAATTTTATCGAAGCTTAATTATGGTTTTCCTGCTTATTCCTCTGCACGATTTTCAGCCTTACATACGCTAAATAGTGTTCATCATGCTGGAATTCGACTAGCCCTGTCACCAGTCTTTGTGTCGATGCTGCCGAACCTCCGCTCGAGATCCATCGGATATACCATGTGCTGAGTTACTTTTCCAAGATATCATCTTTAGTTGGACATCCAGCACATAATATCGTAATCAACCCAGTACAGCGGGGACTTTATGAGCGCCGTGGTCACGCCACCCGACCACTTGGCATTCGAGCGTCTGAGTTGTTGAATCTGGATGCAGATCGTCCAACTGTCTGTTGTGTCCGTTTTAGTCTCCGTCCTCCGTGGATACTCGTTCGCCCGCGGACTGATATCTCCTTGTCAATTTTCAAGAAATCTGAGACATCTATGATTGAGTTCCAGCAGCGTTTTCGTAATCTGTTGGATGTGCGTTTGTTATAAATGGGGTAGCCCACAGATTTTGTGTTAATCCCAAAGCTAGTATTTTTACTGCTGAACTATATGGCCCTTTTAAAGGCTTTGGATTTTATTCTGGTTCGTGGTGCCAACCGCATCCTTGTGTGTACAGATTCCATCAGTGTTGTTCAAAGTCTCGAGAATATGTATTCTAAGCATCTGCTCGTGCAAGATATCCTATGTAAGACACACGCCATCTGCTCTGCCGGTGGTGAGGTAGTCTTTTCGTGGATACCAAGTCATGTTGGTATCCATGGTAATGAATTGGCAGACGAAGCTGCTCGTCAGGCCTCCTTAGGAGCTAACATTGATATTCAGCATGTCCCATTTCAGGACATGATGATATATTATAGGCAAGTTACACGGAATGAATGGCAGCGACGATGGGATGACGTAGCTGTGAATAAATTGAAAGAAATTAAGGTTGCTCCATGGAAATCATCTTGCCGAGATAGTAGGCTTGAAGAAGTACTTTTATGTCGCCTACGTATAGGAGGACACAGTCACCTGACACACGGATATCTGTTGCGAAGATTGGACCCACCACATTGTAATAACTGCAATGTAGTTTTAAGTATTCGTCACATCCTTTTAGATTGTCCAGGATATAATCATCTCAGACAACGTTATAACATCCCCAATGACATGGCGTCATTGTTAGGGGATGAACCAGGTATGTTGCGGCGAGTTTTTCTGTATGTTCGGTAAACAGGTCTATCTCCGTCTCTTCGAGATGATTATGTCCCTTAGCTGTTAAGTTCTATGTAGTATTATTTTATTTTTGTGAAGGCCCATTTTACAGCCTCTACGTTTTTAACTTTAGCTAAAGACTCTATACATCTTTAGTTTTTACCACTCCTTTCTTTTTATGAGGTTACCTCTTCAGGTTTTATTTGATTTTATTATTTTAGTTAACAGCTATTTTTAGACGTGACAAAGATAAGGGGCTTCCCCCGTATCGGGACGGGCGTAAGCCATAGTGCTGTTACCGCCCATAAAATTCATTTTATCTTTATCAAAGCAGAGTTACTGAAGAAAGTTTTATTATTGTTATTTGATGGCCGGATGGCAGGATATATCATCATGTCCTGAAACGGAACATGCTGAATATCAATGTTAGCTCCTAAGGAGGCCTCACAAGCTGCTTCGTCTGCCAATTCATTACCATGGATACCAACATGACTTGGTATCCACGAAAAGACTACCTCACCACCGGCAGTTTTGTTATTTGATGAGTCTTTGAACAAAGTTTCACAGAAGGAACAAATATTCTTATACGTTACTGGAATGAAGAAAAAAGTGATGTGTCTACAAGGTACTTGGATTCAGCTTTTCTGGGCCATACCACAGCATCCGATTTATTGACTGCAATAAATAATTCTTTATCTACATGCACCTTGAATTTAAGAAAAATTATACAAGTTTCAATGGATGAACCGACAGTAAATTGGAAGCTGTTAGCAGACCTGAAGAAAGATCTAGAAAGTGACAGCCCTGATGGTACAAAATATACTGGGTGTACTATGTACTAAGTTCCCAAAAAAGTTCTGCCCTTTGAGATGGTTGTGTAATGTTGATGTGGCTCAGCGTGCTATTGTGTTACTACCTTATTTGAGAAAGTATGTGAAGGTGGTACAGGAGAAGAAGTTTCCAGTAAACTGCAAGAGCTTCAAAAACATTTCCCAGGGGCTTGAGGATCCTCTGTTAGAGGCAGAGTTAGCTTTCTTTCAAACTGGCTGCAGACTGTGAACCATTTTTGACAAGATTCCAGTCCAATGAACCATTGGTGCCATATTTGCACAAGGCATTATCTGCCTTAGTCAGATCCATCATAGGAAGGTTTGTGAAGAGCTCTGGCCTTGAGAAGTGTAGCTCGTCAAAAAATATGTGCAAGATAGACTTCTAAAGATGGTGATGTACTTTTAAGTCCAGAGAACATTGATTTAGGATTCAGTACACGAGGTGTCTTCAGAAGTACAAAGCAAATAAATGACCGCCAAATGCTTCAATTCCGAACTGATTGTAGAAAGATTCTTATTTCTTTCATGCAGAAAGTGCTCAGTAAATGTCCCTTGAAGTGCAACATAACTTTTAGTTCGGCTTGCATTTCCCCAGAATCGGTACCTAACTGTGATCTCACTGGCAAAGAACAGCTGAACGTTATATTAGATGAGCTTTTCAAAGCTAGTCATGTCAGTGGTCCAGCATGTGATGCCATAAAAAGACAGTACATAACTGTGTGTTCAAAGAATGCAGTGAGAGCAGCAGCAGATTCTTTGGGTACTCACAGGGAAAGACTTGACCATTTCTGGTTCTTCCGTGTGCTACCTTTGGTGCAAGGGGATGTGGATGATACGTTTGTGTAATTTCTGAAGTAACTATTAATGCTATATCACGGAAATGTAGCTGTGGAGCGTGGTTTCTCGGTGAACAAAGAATGCTTAACAGAGAATCTCCGTGAACAGTCTCTTGTAGAACAGAGGCTAGTGTATTACAGTGTTGTATGTACTAGAGGGGTGGAAAAAGTTACAAAAAGCATGATTCATGCAGCCAGAAATGCACGATTAGTGTTGGGAACAACTCTATCTTAAGAAGACAGAAGAGTTAAAGAAAACCGAGCGAAAGCGTGTGGTTACTGACATAAAGAATCTTCAGCAGAAAAAAGGCCAAGCTTATAGAAGAGCCTACAAAAGATGTACAAGACATTAACAGAAAACTAGGAGATCTTCAGAAGAAGTTACATTAGTGTTGAATGAAATATAAAATTTGTACTACTTGCAACGGCGGAGTTCAAGTCTAAACAAACAATAAATTTGATGGCAGAAAGGTAGACAATCTGCTGTGGAAGCCCATTGCGTAGACTAACATAACAAACATTTAATCATATTTGTACTACTTCTTCGCGAAGATGTAACTGAATCTCTAAAAGCTCCCATAATTACATACAGTAGCTTTCCGACAGTTATAATATGAACTACTCTACCAAGTTCTAACAGCAGTCTGTCACTCTACTATTCAGATAAGAAACTACAGAAAATTTAGTCTTAAATGGTGTTTTTATTTTTTTCGTATGGGTGCTGGAAATTTCTGAAAATGCTACTGGAAAACCGGGAAAAGTCAGGGAAATTTTTAGACGCCCTGATTTATTCTGTTTCGTGTGAATAACTAACAACTTTTACCACATTGGGGGGTGGGGGAAGCCATCCCAATATTAGAACGAGCAGAGTAAAAATTACACATATCTAACATTAAATATCCTTCCTTCCCTTACAATGCCAGATGCAATGAATTCCTCTATTTTAAGGTAGAGGTTGCAACTTTAAACAATAATGGACAATCTCACGCTGAATCATCACAAAAAAGAGGACTTTTCAAATTTCCGATTTGCACGAAAGTAGGTAGGAGGGTTCATGACATATAGTAATGTATATATGTAAAATATTAGCCTTCGGTGAAACACGGTATTAATACAGCAGGATTGCGAACATCAGAAAAAGTATGCGTACAAGGTAACAAAAAACTTCTGAAAAATATACTGTTCTTAAAAAGCAGAATAAAACAATTCATACTAAAAATTAAAAGATAATTTTGTTAATACATGACTAAAAAGAAAAGCTCTCATAGTCACTTTATAAATTCTTCAATTGGCGCGCCCCATGCTTTTCTTTTTAGTCATGCATAGACAAAGTTATTTTTTACTTTTTAATACAGATTGTTTTAATATTTTTTTTTTTTTTTTTTTTTTTTTTTTTTTTTTAAGAATAGTATTTTATTTTTTTGGAGCTATTTTAGTATTCGGATACTTTTTCCTTACCCTATGTAATGTAACCTGATGTTTGTCACCCAAATCCTAAAGCGTTCTGCAACCAGTCAAACGCATCATCTTTGCGGGTTAATATTTATTTTAGGATAACACTAAGAAAAATATGTATGTATTGTAGTGTCACCCGGCTTACGTTGCTGTGCAAAGTTTCATCATTGTAGAACGTCGGGAAATGAGTTAAATTAAGGTTGCAAGATTTGAGGGCGCGCTGAACCATTGTGAGTTAAAGATAAGTATGTAAAAATCGTAACTTGGCTTGTAGTTGTGGAACATCTTGAGGTTGTTTCAAAGCTAAGGAAACATAGTTTTGATGGAAAATACTATTACAGAAAGGTTTTGCATTTTTTATTTCCAGGTCGAATTTTATTTTTAGGAATGAAGTCCATTATTAGTAAAGTGCATTGTATCTTTGGTGCAAGTTTCATTTTTGGATGACTTGCGGAACAGGAGTAAAAAAATATTCAGGATGCACTTAAATCCTTCTTGTACTAAACAGGCAAGTTCAGAAATGTATGGAAGTCTCACTCGCACTGTTGTTCTCGTGCAGTGCTTGTCAAGCTACTCATGTTCTTCGGTTTGTAGGACAAATGGCACCCATGTGTTGAATTGTCGGAGAACATTGAATTCTTTATTGTTCTTTCCTCTGCCTGTCTGTTACTTTCATAAATTAACGATTGTTTCGAGTGTTACGTTATACGTGTAAGAAATACATTCGGGTATGTTAGTTACTAAAAATAACAGACTGAATGTAAAATTAATTTGACGTCTTAAGAAGCATAGGAAAAATTCCAATTTTCATGCCTAAAATAATTGAAGGTCAGTACTCCCAGAACCACCTTTTACTCAGAGTGCAGGTGGATAGAAATATCTTTGTTAATAAGAAAAGTAAAATTTATTTTAGCATGGTCCTAAAAAATAATAAAGCGTACTAAGTTTTTTTTTTTTTCGTGGAAGTACTCCCTCTCTCCAGGTCCGCGACAAAGAGCCTGTCTCGATTTTATTGAACAAAAAGGTGGTAACCCTGGTGAGTAGAGTAATTTGAAAACTGTGTTAGATAAAGGATACGAAATGCGTTAAGGCATAGTGGTGCGACCTATTTGATATGAAAGTACATAGCAGCGGTAGATAACAACTATGGAACGTGCAACCATTAATGATTTTAACCGTGATCAAATGATTTGTGACAATGTAGGGAACAAGCTTGAATGGGGGAAAAACAAAGATTTATTCTATCGTGGACGGTAACCCATAGGGAGAGAGGCCGTTCGGATGACAATATTAGAAGCGATCTTCGAGAGGTAGAAGTTCGTGCTGAAAAGTGACTTAAGCGTGCTCAGCAGAGTATCCAATGGCGTACGTTTGTTAGGGCGATGAATTGGCAAGTTCCGTAAGCCATTAAGTAAGTTAGTAGGAACAAGTCAAAGGGAATTCTCTTATTTCTGACCAAGATCCAAGCACGGCAATTGATGAGAAAAGTGGCACAGAAGTGGCAACATACAGGACAGGATCAGCTTTACAATTACTGAACGACAGCTTAAGAAGTGTTGGAGCATCACCGATCAAGAGGAAAAGAATGAAAAAACGAACATATTACAAAATGAAAGAAACACATTGCATCGGGACGGGTGGCAACCCTACTACTCACAGGGATATATATCCACAGAAATTGTGCCAGTACTACTGGTTTATCGCACAATAGCTGTAGCCAGACGGGAACATCTCTGAAGTTGCCACTAAGTATATGTTTAGTGCAAAAAGAGTATAAGTGTACACTTGTTTTTTTCATGCGTCCTTGGAAATGAAAAATACAATGTTTTTCTGTAATAGTATTTTTCATCAGAATTATGTTTTCTTAGCTTGAAAACAATCCCAAGATGAATGTTCTATCGATAACTAGCAGCCAAGTTATGATTTTTGTTGTTGACCGTGTACTCTTACTTTTTTCTCATGTTGGCAACCCTACTGTATTAATACCATGTATTACTGAAGGCTTATATTTTACATATGTACATGCAAAATACAATACATACGTCATCTACCAATTTTAGTGTAAATCTGAGATGGTCGGGTTGAGAGCTGTGGTGATTTGTCATGGAATGACCCCAGCTGATTATGACAATTGTACTACCTAATATCATGTATAGTAAATTGCGATATTCCTTCTGAACTGTGATCTACTTGGAAAAGAACTTTTCGCTTTGTGCTCTTGGTGTTTACAAAATTATGAACGTTACATATTATTACTTTAGTAAACGGAGTCGTCGTGGCTCAGGCGGTAACGCGTCTCACTACGGATTTTGACTACAGTTCAAATCTCGACCATGACGCTGGAGACGTTTCTTCAGTGCTCCCATGCCTGGGGTTCTGAGTGCTCCTATCAAATTAAGTGCTTGGTATTCCTGAGCCCCTTGGGAGTTAGACGGTCAAGCTTAGCACTGACCACCCCACGTAGTGCTTTCTACCTTTACCGAATCGCACAGGGGATGGGTTACATTTACCTTTATTACCCAAGTAAAAGAAAAGAAAACAGAGTTAGTTCATTAACGGAAATGCACTATTATTTAATCCTAGACATTAAGTAATCAAAATATTGAGTTAAAAGTACTACAGAATTTCACGACACTGAAGTATTGCCTAGTATTGTGTTCATATGGTGGGCTAACCATCTTCTTGAAGGATGCAGAATACTGTGTCCCCTATTTGTGAAATCCAGTAAGTAAACGACACATTTCGTTGTCAAGAAATCTGGCAGTGATCAAGTTCTCAATACATGTCGTTATCATAAACGAACAAAATGTAATATAATCATATCTATAGTAATGACCGGCGCAAAAGTATCCATTATTCTGTTGTCTTAACCCTTACTCTTAACCTGCCTTTTGTACATGATGTGAGCGTTCCTCTAGTCTTGTTTATCTGCAGGATTTCTGTGACCTGTCGACTTCTTACTTTCAAACAAAGCACTACACTATTATCAAGGGTAAAATACAATGCACATTTGTGCCTGTGTGTGTTTGATTATTACTGACATCTTATTTGGATGAACTTTAGTTTCTTTCTTACTTTATGGCTTACGGAACTCGCAAGTTCATCGCCGCAGTGACAGCAAGATCAAGCCAGTTTCCTTCACGAACACTTGCTTCTCGAAAATCCCTTCTAATATTATCCTTCCAACGTCGTCTCGGTCTTCCTAACGGTCTCTTTCCCTCCTGTTTACCAACCACGACATCTTCGTTTTTCCCCCATTCGAGCTACATGGCCTGCCCACCTTAATCATCGCGATTTCATTATGCAGTCTCCTCCATTCCAGAGTCATCTCGTCCCGTTTCGGTCCGTATATCTTTTTCAAAACCTTACTTTCAAACACACGTAATTTATGTTCATCTGCTAGCGTCGTACTCTAACTTTCGAACTGTAAACTATTATCGGCAGAATAACCGTTCTGTATATTTTCAAATTCAATTATCTTGATATTAATCGCGAGGATAGAAGTTTTTGAACTGATTAGAAACATGCATTACCCGATGCTTCCCAGTGTTCCGGTTTGTTATGTATTTTGTTTTCTCTTCGTTTACCTGTAGACCTATCTCATCGCACGCTTTTACTAAGACCGAAACACTGTAATGTTACATTGTAGTACATCTATATCGTCCCCTATTAAATCTACATCATCCACATATACGAACACTTGTTTCAAACCATTCAATGTTAGTCTCTTTTTGTCCTCTTATTTTCTGAATCGCATATTCTAACGCGAAGTTAAACGGTAATGGTGACACGGCTCTATCGAATACATATAGTTTCAAGGCGACAGGGCTCTTTAGTTACTCTGTCGAATACATATGAAGAGACAACAGTATTTTTTCCTTGAATTTTGGGTCCAATTCTGATTGTTGCTGCTTCTAAATGTACGTACTCGAGGGCTATTAAAACGATGTCATAACGCTGAGCATTCATTTTCAGGTTCCCCACACCGTTGGACAGCTGAACATTTTACACTAAATCAAGTGGCCTAAATTACATACTATGCTCGACGAAAACAAGTGGCTGTGGCTCAGTTGGTCGAACTTTGGCTTCTTATTCGCAAAGTCTTGGGCTCACATCTAGTAGCCAATCATCCTGATTGATGTTTTCCCAAGGTTTATCCTGAGTCACTCCAGTGTAATGGTGGGATTGAGCCCTCAGACATCCTCTTTTTTACGTTATTTCGGCCTGAGCTAAGGGTGCTTCAAGACTATAAATGATTCAAATTACATTTTACACTAAAACGACTGGCGTACAGGTAAGTGTTATGATTGGTTCAAAGAAAATTGACCTATTAACAGAAAGTCAGATCAATAAGCAGTAACGATGCATAGTAGCCATTTTTCATTAAAAAAATAAACTGTCACAACTAGAGTGAATGTGACGCGACTTGACTGTATGCGGCTACACTGTATCAAAAATAGTCTTATGTGAATAGTTTTTTATTCTTTTATCTTGTCGTTAACAATGCACTTCGAAAGTACAAAAGGTAAAAATATTGATTTTAAATACAATTGATATGGATTTCAGGTAATTTATTTAATGTTGTATTTTTCTGTTATGTATCGGTCAAGGCCTACTTTGAAGGTACCATTCCTGCATGTTCCTGATATCACTGAGAAAAAAACCGGAAAGAATCTGTCAAGATAGGCGGCTGCTGGCATCATTCTCAGGACTTTCCGATTACTAATCCTCTTATTAACAGGGCTTGTTGAATTGATGCCACGGAAGTACACCATAGAAACAGGAATTTGTAACAGAACTCAAACTACCCACAGGCGAGAGACCTGGGTTTTATTTCCATTCCAATGTCTTCGCACCTATCGATGAGAACTACTGTTACGATTTTTCAATTCCAGCTGTTTGAAAACCAGAACAACAGTGAGGTACCTTGGTGTGCCACGAATCGAAAGGGATGGCGAGCAGCCGTAGCTCAGTTGGTAGAGGTCCGATACGAGAGATCCTGGGTTCGATACCAGCGACCGATGACCGTTCTGACGGATTTTTCTAATTTTTTTTTGTCACCAGACAAATGCCAGGATGGTTACGTTCAAATTAGCCCCGGGGCGACTCGTTGCTAATCCTTGTCATTAACCTCCATTGTAGTTGTGGAACGAACAAAGACAACAGATCGACGTTTCAAGTCCAACTGGGAAGTATGAATGTACAGTACATTCAGACATTCATACTTGCCTTCTGTAAATGTTCTTTCTCTTCCTTACGTGTTGATTCCTGAGGATGTATCCACTTGATTTTGGAACGTTGAACCCGTTATTGTTCCTTTTACAAAAACAACGTAAACTAATTACACGTAAGTATGTTGTACATATTTCGAAGGGAATTAGATCAGTCTACGGTCAAGAGTTCCGTTGAGTGGCAAGGTTTTCCTGGCATGGAATGTGAGATCTTTCTGGATCGACTACTATCCTGGGTGCGAACCCAGAAAAATTAAAATCCAATAGTTTAGAATATTGTTTGAAGCTTCGGATCAAACCAGTTAGATCTGTTGGTTTAAAAGGAAAAGTGATAGACATTTTGGAAATCTCAGTACGGAGCGATCGACGCCAGTGAAGGACAGCAGAGACTCAAAGAATGCTCTGCATGCACGAAGTTGGTTGTATCGCTGGTAACTTAATAGTAAAAAAAAATCGCCATCTGGGAGGGATCAGTTTTAGTTCCCGACAATTCAGCGACTAATGTTACTTCACAGAGAATTGTGTTAAGGAATTACCCTGTAATCGGTCTTTTTTAAAATTCTTGTTCATAAAACAATGCACTCCCGGTTTAACTGTTACTTTCTCAGATGCGTGGTTCGCGAATGCTTTTGGTCACCAATCTTTTTAGTTACAACACTTGAAAGGTAAGGTGTGTTCTTTTTTCTACTTCCCACCAGTTTCAAATACAAATAGACGTATGTACGCAGTCTTATTTAATATTTTCTTGCCTGAGCTCACAGAATCCTTGTGTATATTAAGAGGCCTCAGAACTCCCGTCCTCATTTTAAATGAAGTTTAAAAATAACTGACAAATGATCAGCAACAATAATATTTTCGAAAAAACAGCTGCAATAATACTTATAAATGCCTGTCAATTGAAGTAGCTCACGATTTAAATGTGTTTGTTTTCTACGATAAATTTAAACACATTGGTTATTACGTCATACTTGAAACTTTCTCGGTTAATTAAAGCAACTTCAAAATCTGAATTAGTTCATTTGGTGGATGCTAATGAGTATTATTAGGGTCGCTTTGGAAAATTCCACTATTTTTTCCCACCATTTTCGTAGGGGATTAACTGCTGATCGGCACATATTGTCATTACTAGTTATTCAAAACGTACTTAAGAATAATAAAAAGAAGTAAATATATGATATTTACTTTTCAGTCTTTACTAGCTTTAATTTCATACTTCGTATTATATATTTTATCTTATGTACTGTATTTTAGGAAGTGTCGCTTGACTTACTTTAAGTGATTATTAGCTTTCTTAACGATTAGTAAAATATCCAAGAAATCAGTATGGCTATAGGCGGTTTCCATCTCAAAACAGGCAGGTAGACCCAAAATCTGTCTGGTCACCACCGTCAATTTTGTTGAAAAATTTATGGTAGTTTCTCCTATTGGAAACATGAAGGATTGTTGCGAAAAAAGTTTTTGGCTGAGTTAATAAGGCCCGTTCAAAATTGCCTATCTCCGAGCCGACAGTAAAAAACACGTAAATCGTCATATTTTGAAATGGATGCTACTTCAAAACTATAAAAGCTAGATAAAAGTTTTTTTTTTATTATTATTATTCTGAAGGACTTAAATTATATTGTTATCTATAATTTAACGTCCTAGAAAAAACTGTAATTGTACAGGATTACCAGAAAAAAATTAACAATTATGCTAAAACTTTGTAAAGTTTCGTAACTTCAAGATTTTTTACTTGAAGACAAAAGATCAGTTATAATACCAGTAACCTGGAGTGTTATTTGCTTAGTCCTACCAGTATTTTTTGCTGTCCTGCGGTGTCCATCGTTAAAACTTCCTGAAAATTTCACCATATGATACCGTACCCAAATGGTAGGTAGTTAACTGGTAGAAGCAGATTCCCGGATTTCTGCCTTGAACACCTTTTACAAATTTTTAACTCGGAAGATTTTTCAAGATTTTCCAAGTTTCACTTACAGCGTTATAACTCGAAAACTATCTACCCGAATGTGACCGTTTATATTTTATTTGTTAGAGCAAGGAATTTACTTTCCAACGCTATAAACCACGGTTTCGTGTTTTGGATGGAACTGAATTTATAGCGGGAAATGATCCTGGAGATTGCAGCACTGTTTCGCCATAACCAGAAATTACAACAAATATTTCCTGACCTATAAGCAATATATCCTGCAAGTTTGAGGACATTGTTTTTGAAACTGAGTGAGAAAAAAAAATAATACAATCCTAATCTTATACATATGTGAATTTTCCGCCATATCCTGAAGTAGCATATTCACGTCTATACGCCTCTCTAAATAACCGATTGAAAAGATTTATGAGTGTTTGTCGGGCATCGACCACACTTGCAGATTATATAAGTGGAGTTGCTAAACTAAACTATGTGCGGAAGGAAGTTTATTCATTGTCATTAAAAAAAAAAAAAAAAATGTTTGGATCAAAATTAGTAATTTCATAATTTTGGGGGATGTCCACCCTGTTCGGATGCAGTTGCAAATTGTTCTAAGGGTTTCCTGACCAATCAGCTACCTATCGTGGAAATTTGAAGCCAATACAGGCGAAACTGGAAACGTTATATTAAAGAGAAATAAATAAAAACCCGCTCATGAATTTTAAAAATTTCCATTTTGTTATGCTTGAAATGTACGGGTAAGTAACACTAGTAATATAGTATGAAATTCAGAGCTATCACAGGTGCAATGTACAGATATCGTTATTTACATGTGTAACTTACTTTGGCAGTAATTAAAAACACAATCCTTTGTTGTTGTGATCAGATGATATAACATATGACTCAGCACATGCTCTCTCTCTGCTATTCACCTGATTACCAAAGAAATCGAAAACCAAAATTCGTTCAAAATTGAAAAAAACAGTTTATATTTCTGATGGGAGTCGCAGGACATTTCAAAAATGGGTACCAGCTGTATGAGCTGACAAAAGGAGAGAGTAACATTGAGAGGAGGTGGGTGTTCACAGCTACAGGCCATGGCAAAAGTTCCTATGAGGAGCATTGTGTAAACATTTTGCAACAAAAATTCAATCTCCAGAAAGAACATACCGAAGCCATTAGAGATGGAGCTTCCTTTGTTGGAATTGTGTTTTCTCTTCTCCCAAACATAAAGCTTCTTACACTTGCCAGATAGTGAAATAAGATCCTTTAGAATCAGTAAAGCTGAGGAATGGGGTAAAGTAAAACCTGTGGTTGGGATACGGTCAATCAAGAGGTTTCCAGTGGCAAGAGGGGCGACGTGTGTCCATTGCCTGCAAAGAATGTTTTTCTCAAGGTGAAGAAGCCTCCTGTACCTACTGGTCATTCCGCTTGATTGCATAAATTTGACGAGAGAGAACTTTCTGTCGTCCAGGAGCTATACTCATTTAGGCTAAATAATTTGCAGAATGGTATTTGTCATAACCGTGTATTTATTTTCTTATTTTTATGATAGTGAATGTTTACGCTGAGGAACAAATTATAAATTCATTGAAATGACACATTGTGACTCTCGAATCATGAATGCTTGCTGATAATAGATACGTATTAACAGTGTCAAATAACTGAAGCATCACCCAAAGAAGGTTGAGTAGTCAACAGCTGTTCTAATTGTAAGTACAGGGGTTGGACATAAAATCTAAAACGTTTGAAAAAGTGTGAAAATCATACCTAGTATGGTGTGGGGGCCTCCTTTTGCGTCCAAAACAGCTTGGATCCGACGTGGAATGGACGTATACAGCTCCTGAATCGTGGTGTGTGGAATGTTGTACCATTCTTCCTCCAAAACATTCTCCAGTTCCTTAAGGGATGATGGTGGAGGGTATTGAAACCGAACACGCCTTTCTAACACAGACCACAATGGCTCAATGATGTTCAGATCTGGTGATTGTGGGACCCAGGGGAGGTGTGATAGCTCCTGGTCATGCTCCTCAAACCATGATTGCAGCGTGACAGGGTGCCAAATCATCTTGGTAGATGCCATCACCATCCGGGAACAATGTGTGGGCCATGGGTAGAACCTGGTCCCCCAAAATGGCCTCATACGCCTTAGCATTCATCATTCCATGCAGGGCTATGATGGGACCTGCAGAAAACCACGATATCACTGTCCATACTGTAACAGAACCACCCCCATGCTTTACAGTTGGGCGCAGACAGTCTGGATCATAGGCCTGCGACGGTGTTCTCCATACGTAAACACGACCGGTTGTTGGAAACATGGTGTAGGTCGCGATTCATCGGAATACATTACGTGTTTCCACTGATCAAGCGTCCACTCCTTGTGGTCCTTGCACCACTGGATACGCCGCTTCGCATTTACTGCTGTGACCAGAGGTTTGGCGATCGCGGCCCTGCCATGAATTTTCATTTTATGAAGTTCCCGTCGCACTGTTTTGGATGAAACCGGGTTCTGTAGGCCGGAATTGAGTTCAGACGTAATTTTCATTGCAGTGGTCTGCTTTCTAGCTGCTACAATCCGTTTTAATGCCCTCCTGTCCCTATCGGACAGGATTGTCTTTCGACCACTGTTGTGCTTTGCAGACGTTGTTTGCCCATGCATTGTGTATGCCCTCGTGACATTGGACACAGTGCCTGTCGATACCCCCACAATGGTCGCCACTGTTGTCACTGAAGCTAAAACTAGACGGGCACCAACGATCATGCCTCTTTGGAAGTCTGTCAGGTCGCCCATTTTACCGCACCACTTGCACACCACGACACTCACAGGTGAACTGGGTACTGCTGACGGAAGAGGAAGGTCCACATGACACATTGAAAACAAAACACGATCGGCAACCGCAACACGTGGTGTACAGTGGCGGGCCACACTTACGTGTCCTGTATGATGTGTTTTTAGATTTTTTTGTCCAACCTCTGTATTAATATTCACCCTTTTTTTTTTCAAATGACACCGAATAAATTTCTTTCCGCACATAGCTAAGCAACTCCACTTATATAATCTGCAAGCGTGGTCGATGCCCGACAGACACTCATAATCTTTTCGATCGGTCAATTAGGAAGGTGTATAGACGTGAATGTACTTCAGGATATGGCGGGAAACTCACATATATACAAGATCAGAATTTTATTACTTTTTTCTAACTCAGTTTCAGAGGCAATGTCCTCAAACTTGCAAGATATATTGCTTATGGGGTCAGAAAATATTTATTGTAATTTTTGGTTATGGGGAAACCGTGTTGCAACCTCCAGGAGATTTTTAAAGAAATAAAAGGAGATTTTTTTTGTAGTTTCATTTCCCGCCATAAATTCCGTCCCATCCAAAACACGAAACGGTGGCTTGCAGCGTTGGAAAGTACGTTCCTTCTTCTAACAAATAAAATATAAACGGTCATATTCGTGTAGATAGTTTTCGAGTTATAACGCTGTAAGTGAAACTTGGAAAATATCGAAAAATCTTCCGAGTTAAAAAAATTTTAAAACATGTTCGAGGCAGAAATCCGGGAATCTGCTTCTACCTATCATTTGGGTATCAAATGGTAAAATTTTCAGAAGTTTTAAGATTTTTTTTTTTTTATTGTAGTTAAAAAAAATGCCACATTTCTTCACTTCTGACATTTTTGCTGACAAATGGAACGAAAATTACGTACCCCAGGACAGCAAAAGATACTGGTAGGACTAAGCAAGTAACACTTCAGGTTACTGGTATTATACATAACTTTTTTTTTTGAGTAAAAAATCTTGGAAGTTACGAAAAATTGCAAAGCTTTAGCATAATTGTTCATTTTTTTCCTAGGACCTTAAATAACAAAATAATTTATGTCCTTCAGAATAAAAAAAAAGTGTATATATATATGGTGTAGTAAAAAGTAATCCATTATTTTTGCATGACAATGAAGGCTTGACTTACCATAGTTAAAATGATCCGATTTAGGTCACATATGCGCCGTTTTGTTCGATAACGTGTTGCCATTTGGAAGGTAATATCATGATGCCTCTCTCATAGAAGCCCTTGTCCGTATTGGCAAAAAATTGAGACAGTCGATTTTCACAAGTCTCTCTTGAAGCGAATTTTTCACCAGCAAACGTGTTCGCCATGGACAGGAACAGATGGTAATCACTCGGTGCCAGGTCCGGACTATAAGATGGATGCATAAGAACCTCCCAACCAAGCTCCCGGAGCTTCTGGCGAGTCACTATCGATGTGTGTGGCCTGGCGTTGTCCTGGTGGAACACAATGCCTCTCCTATTGGCCAAAGCTGGGCGCTTCTGGGTGATTGCTGCCTTCAGACGGTCCAATTGTTGACAGTATAGTTCCGAGTTAAGGGTTTGGCCGTAGGGGAGCAGCTCATAGTAGATAATTCCCTGCCAATCCCACCAAACACAGCAAAACCTTCCTGGCCGTCAATCCTGGCTTGGGCACCGGCGCACCGCGCTTCGACCACGACCGTTTTCGCGTGACGTTGTCGTAAGTGATCCACTTTTCATCACCAGTCACCAACCGCTTCAGAAATGGGTCGCTTTTGTTGCGATTCAGCAGCGATTCGCAGATGGAAATTCGGTCCATCAGGTTTTTTTGCGTTAACTCGTGTGGCACCCATACATCAAGCTTCTTTGTGTATCCAGCCTTATGCAAATGGTTCCACACGGTTTTTTGTGCAATGTTTAGCTCTTGGGCAATCGAAACAGTGCTTACATGACGGTCGGACGCGACAATGTCCATGATTTTATCGACACTTGGCCTTCCAGTGCGTGGTACATCTTTGACGTCAAAATTACCGGAATGGAATCGATGAAACCAAAATTGCGCGTGATTGGCTGTTACAGTATCAGGACCATAAACACTATTCACATTTGCAGCCGCCTGGCTTGCGTTTTCGCCTTTATCGAAGAAAAACTGTAAAATATAGCGTATTTTCTCTTTGCTAGTGTCCATTTTGACGCGCGCTCACACAACACTGAGTCAACTCATCACAACTATCTGAACAGTGTTTGTAGTACGCAATCTCATCGTTTGAACGCCATCTCGTTGAACTCGATCGGACTTATGCAACGCGAGCTACAGATCAGTGAAGCCATCTATTGGCAAAATAATGGATTACTTTTTACTACACCAGATATATATTTTTAGCTTCTATAGTTTTGAAGCAGTATTCATTTCAAAATATGACGATTTACATGTTTTTCACTGTCGCCTCGGGGACAGGCAATTTTGAACGGGCCCCAAACCCAGCCAAAACTGTTTCTCCGCAAAAGTCCTCTCTGTACCGTTCATATTTCCAATAGGAGAAACTATCATATTTTTTTCAACAAAATTGGAGGTGGTTAAATTTTAAATCAGAGCATGTTCCCTATTACATGCCTGGATAATTTACGAAACTGCTTACAAGTACAATTTGTTCATTACAGTTTTTGTCTCAATTTTCTGTTCGACATTCCTGTTTCCAGGGACATATTTAGGGCGTGGATCTGAAGGTCCGTCTTCCACCCCAAATTCTTAGTTCTGTGTAGAATTAGTATAATTTTTTGGCGCACCTTGGATCTCTCGGAATCCCATGGGTCCTTTCTACCTCAGGTCGTTCGTTTCGCTTTTTGCCGCTTTCAGTACTGTTTGTCACTCAGCTACTGGGAGGCAGTACAAGTTAAATTCCCATTCATACAGGCCATCCTGACAGGTTTTCACCTCATTCCCATTGCATGAATGCCGGAGTGATACCTAGAATACGGGCCCTGACCATTTCTAAACGGCCATATGAAAGGGAGGTACCGAGCGTCCGTAGCTCATTTGGTAGAGTGTTGACTTAGCAATCGGAATGCCCTGAGATTGATTCTAGCGGCTACCCATGCCGCCCGATCTGAGCCCAAAATGGCTGAAAGTCATAAACAAATGTATTGTGAAGGCCGGAAGTGTACAGTTTCGAAGTTCTTTGAATAATTTTTATTAATTGTAAGGTGTATGAATGCTGTTTCTTCTAACTCGAAGAAACTTTCGAAAATAGCCTTTGTACATTCATTTTCTACCTAAAACTAGTAGTACGTGTTAATGTGTGTAAAGTTATAGTTTTTATTCAGTGAATACCGCCATTTGTAAATTGGTCGTCTAATGTGACTTTGGGTTTTCAGTGTTTTTTTTTTTTTAATAGGCTTGTTCCCAGTGATATTTATGCGCATTTCCGGTGTTCTTCAAATTTCCGTTACGTGTTTAAGACAAAAAAAGGCCAGCTTTAAAATACAAAACAAAAAAAAAACTGGCTTTTTTAGTTTTAACATTTGCCCATTTTGCTTCCTTATAATAAATTTTACGATTAAAAGGACTTTGTAACACGCAGTAATCGTGTCATACGCCATATATTCCACCAGATATACAAGAAGAATTTGGGACTTTCCCGATTTTAAATGTAGATTGATTCACTCTCGTTGCGCAGTTGTACTACTATCCTTTTCACCAGTCACACTTCAGTTGCAGGCTGGCCAGTTACGTAGGTGAGAAGTTGTGATGATACAGTGTCTCTACGAGTGCTGCCGTAGGATGTTTCAGACTAAAGTAACTGTTTTGGTAACACTTAATGCACTTCTACTTATGTATGGCAGTGCATCACAATAATAATAATAATAATAATAGACAAAAGTAAAGAAATAAGAATTGAACCTGAGATGAACTGTAAAAAAATGGAGAAGTAGTACACTTAATCGATGTAACCATCCCACTCACACCACCCACAGTACAGTTAACAAAATTATCAAATATAAAGATTTTGCAGATGAACTAATAAAAGTGTGGAAGGAAAGGTCAACTTCCGGCTCCATTTCAACCACAATAATAGTACCGAAATCAACGAAATATCAGTTGGAAGCACTAGGAGTAGGAGTAAAACTGGTGACCATGCAGGAATCCGTAGTTTGTCATCTGTCGTGTGGTCAGAAAATTCTTAGGTGAAGAACTTCATTGACCTTGACAATATCCGTTCGACAAGAGTACAGGTCCAGCTGCCTGCTGTGAGAGACAGACAAATGATAATGAGCAGGGGTGTAGCCATGGTGACATGCTCGCTTCGTAATTGAGAGGCGCTCCCATATAAACCCAGGGCCATCCTGATCCGATTTCAGGCTTTTTTTGAGTCCCAATGTTGAGTTCGGATGGGCGATTGCTCTGTTCCTTTTTGGTGAACTAGTAAAGTTATGATTGGAGACAGGGATGCCAGAAACACTGAAAAAGAAAATAATCATTATAGTGCAGTGGTACGTTATCGCTTCTTGTTGTTGGTGCAGTCAGCACTCTTACCTGAAATTTTAGTTTGTTTCCTTAACCACAGTGAACAAATAGTTCTATTGTGTGCTAATTGTCAGTGTTTTTACCGCGAGTTTATCTTGACGTCACCAGTGTGCTGGTTGCCACACACTAGCATCAGCAGCGTTTCTTTGGTTGACAGATATTCAGAATTTTACGATCTTTCTCGTCCCCCCTCCTTCCCCCCACAAAATCTTCGTACCAATAATAGTACCGTATTTATTGTAGCAGGCGTGCTTCGATGTCAAGGGCCAGTTTTACAAGTCGCACAATGCCAAAAACTGTTACAAAATTAAAAGAAAAGGACTCAGTCATGATACGTAACTACGATGCTTTTATTTTTATTTTATTTTTAATTATTTGGAAAACCTAAAAATTAATATTAATACATCATTTGGAAAATGTGCGTTAATACGCCGTTATAAGATACAGTACAGTTTTATGCGAAACATAACATTCTCTTAAATGCTTTTTAGGTACCAATATTATAATATATTAATAGTTAGTTTTATGTTGTTTTTTTAATTATTATTTGTAATATTTTTCATTTTATTTCTCCAGAGAACATTGATTAAATGTGTTTTCAGTGGGAAAGAGATATGAAACAAACTATTATTTACCCATTTAAGTAAAAATTTGGAAAAATAAATTTCCCAACCAAAAAGACCGTGGAAAAATACACTCATGTGCAAAAGATGTGAAAATACATGGACAACAGTTGTGGAGAGTATGGGAAATGCATATAATGTATCCTATTACACATACCTGACTGCTTGACACGCGTAACTCCCGATGTTGCCGCTAGGAGACGCTGTATACACCCATTGAACGATGGTTGGTGATGAGCACTGTTTCAACACGCAAGCACTTGTGTTCGCGACGTGAGATACGTGTGCGTCAACGCTGCAGTACTTGACATAGTGCCAGTGTACGTGTAGGAGAATGACGCAAAGAGTCCATATTGATGATGATATGCGTGGAAGAATCATCGGGCGACTCGAGAGGAATCAGAACCAGATGGACGCGTCTCGTGAATTGGGTGTCCCACAAAGTGTCATCTCGAGGATCTGGCGACGCTTCCAAAGGGGTAAAAACGTCTCTCGGAGGTTCGGTGGAGGTCGTCCAAGGAGCACCAGTGACCAGGAAGACCGTTACTTACGTCTAACTGCCAGGCGCAACAGACACAGCACCGCCTCAGAGCTCTCTAGGGACCTTGCAGCTGCTACAGGAACGTCAGTGTCAAGATTTACAGTGTACAGACGGTTAGCGGAGGGACACTTGTATGCCAGAAGACCAGCAAGATGTGTTCCATTGACCCCACAGCAAAGAAGAGCTCGGTTGAATTGGTCCAGAGAACATCACGCATGGGCCCCGGAACAATGGCGTCATGTCCTGTTCACAGATGAATCCAGGTTCAGTCTCACCAGTGATTTTCGCCGTGTGTTCATCTGGAGAGAACCAGGGACACGGTTTCGTCCAGCTAACATGACAGCTGTAGACCAGTACAGGGGCGGCGGAATTATGGTATGTGGTGGGATAATCCTGGGGTCCCGTACACCTCTGCATGTCTTCCCACGGGGTACCGTCACTGGTGCGATGTATCGGGATGACATCTTGGACCAATATGTTCGTCTGTTTCGGGGCGCAGTGGGTCCTGGTTTCATTCTAATGGATGATAACGCACGTCCCCATCGCGCTGCCATAGTGGATGAGTATCTTGAACACCAGGATATCAGGCGATTCGATTGGCCCAGTCGCTCACCGGACTTGAACCCCATCGAGCATGTGCGGGATATGCTTGGGAGGCGAGTTGCACGTCGTCAAATGGCTCCAAGATCCATTCCTGAGCTTCGGGAGGCACTTGTACAGGAATGGCAAACATACCCCAGCCCCTTCTTGATAATCTCATTCTCAGCATGCAATCACGTTGCGGTGCATGTGTTGCAGTGCGGGGCGATCACACATACTATTGATGTCCTGTATCTTCCGCTTAACCCTCGAAAACCACATCGGTCTGTTTCCGAATTTTCCCATGCCCATGCATTTTCGTCGCTCGTGCCCATCCTGTGCATTCTCTTCCAGTGTTTTTGGACTGTATCCATTTGCAATTCCACATTCCAATACTATATGGCTGATTCACCATTCTCGGAGTGCAATAAATCATGCAAATAGCATTATTCTTAACTTTTGCACATGAGTGTATATTTTTTTTCGAACACTTTCATCTCTACATGTAGGGTTCCGTTGCATGTTGAATCTAGAGAATTACCTGCGTAAAAGAGTTACCAACATTACAGGATATTCAAGAAACTTTAAAAAATATGCACTTGACGAAAGTAATTTGAGGCAAAAGGCGTAACATGTATTTTGAAGAAATGGAATCATTTTGAGATACCAGTTCACCAATAGAAATAAGGTAGATTGTAAATTGGGTTATTTGCCTATGGAAAAGTCTTTTGAAAAAAAGGCAAGCTTACTCGTGTGTATGAATGATAACTTACGTGATGGTTAGCCCTACTCATGATTTAGAAAAGAATCTTGGAACTTGCATAACACATTCTTTGTTAGGCATGTATTGTTGGTAATGAACATAGTGGTGATTGCAATAACACGAAGTATAAGTCTTTGGACTGCTTTCCTAATAGTATTGTGATAACATGATATTTCCTCGGGATGATTGCGATAACGAAATGAGCGTAAACGAGTCAAAGGTAAACTATTCATGTCTCACCCTCCTCTTCCTCAGTTCATATCCCTTGTAGATATGAATATTAACCTCTTGTTCCATCTTTTGAGACCTTAACTTTATCTTCATGTTGTGAAAGAGGGCAGCGGACCTGTTATGAACAGATTAGGAGTTGTGTGGTCTTTGGAGAATCAACCCTCTGTACTAACATATGTATGAGTGACGTGAATGGAGAGTCCCTCTTCGGATTTTTACTTGTTGAAAATAAGAATTATTTATGTTTTTAGTAACACCAGCAAGATGAATTGTAGGGTGTTCAGACTCTACACGTAGGCAGAAGACAGCGTAAATTTTACAGCTTTAGAAAGACTGTAGGCTTGTACAATCAGTAACTAATAAATATTCACGCCATGTGCTTTGCAGGCTCTGTTGGACAGGGAACTGGCACATGAAAAATTACGTCATAAGGTATAAAAAATTTGACCCCTCCATCTGTTGTGGATCGACTGCTGACATGAAAATTAGTTTGTTTTACACGTCAACACGGGAGCATTTGGCTGTAGGGTGTGTGTTCCCTGCAGGAAGGGTTGAGGGAGTTCTTCTGTAGTCTTGTCTTCCTTTGCCGTGTATGATGTGATTTAGTAATTATATATGTGCGTGGATCACCTGCCCGTCGTGCAAAGTTCATCGCATTAACAGGGAAAAGTGTATTTCGTACCAAGCACTACTACAAGGTACTACATTGTACTACTACATGGCTGGAGAATGTTACGGCTGTTGACAGTCTTACTGCTTTTTGATGATGTGAAGAGATTTGTGGAGAGTGAAAAATCTTCATATACCAGACCATTCGATAATGTTTTGGAACAAACGAGTGTTTCTGAAACCCAAACTTTCATTTTTCAAAAGGTAATCAGCTGATTGTGAACCATTTTTGAGGAAATATCAGACGCCAGAGCAGCTGTCGCCCTACTTATTCTCTGACTTAACAGCTTGAGTAAGAAATCCAATGGAGCGAGTTGTTAAGTCAACCAAACTGCCTGCCACCGTAAACAAGCTCTTTCCTATTGACCTGGATAACGTTGAAAATTTACGTCCGTTAAAGGGTTGGGTTTCAGACAAAGAAACTTCTTCGAGTAAGTAAAATCATCTGAAGCGTATGTCAAAAAATTCCAACAAGAATGCCAAAAAAATTGTAATTCAAATGATCTAGAAGATTCTTGAGAGGAATCCTCTAAAATATAAAGCTGTTCAGGTATTGTCATCATTGGACCCTTGTGTTATCGCTAAGCAGGCTGAACAGGGGAAACTAAGATTCGGAATGTTGCTGCAAGTTTTGTATGAAAAAAAAAATCGAATTACTGACTGTGTTGAAGAGAAGGCAGAGGTTCCGTATGGTTTGCTTTGTGATCAAGCAGCGTCAAACTTTCAAGAAAACTTTAGTGAGTTTTTGGATAATGCTACTTCCAAGAGGCTAGACGATTTCTATTCTTCCCATTTGTTTGACAGAAAGACATATGAAGATTTATGGAAAGTTGTAAAGTTGTGCCCAATATTTTCCCAGTCTAATTCAAGTGTAGAAGGTGGTTTCTCAGTTAACAAAGCACTACTGGTAGAAAATCTTCATGAGAAAAGTCTCATTGCACAGAGGAGAGTGTATGACTCAGTCAGGTATTTTGGGAGAATACAGAAGGTGCCAATAACACAACAGATGTTGTCATATGTGAGGGGAACTAGGAGGCGCTACGAGGAATATCTTGAAGATGCCAGGAAAACTTGTACAGAAGAGGACAAAAAAAAAGTTTAGAAGAAGAAACTGACAGTAAAAGTAAAAGAAAAAAAATAGAGGAGAGAAGGAAAATTCTAAAGCTTCAAGCAATACCAGGAAGGAGACGCAATAAAAGCAAAAATTGAGATTTTGTAGCAGAAGAAAACAACTTGGTGTGATTCAAAATGGACATTGAAGTGTTTTGCTCACATGAACCTTATTGTATTTTTGAAATAAATTTTATTATTTTGTTCATTTAATATATACAGATATGTACGGTATTTCCAGAAAGGTACACAATACGTATGTGTATAAAATATTGTTCTAGTTATGTTTGCATAAATAAAACCTATTGTATTGTATTGGTTGCACTTGTGCATTCTATAAGTATCCAAGAAATTGTATAAACTGAAAGTTATTATTAATCATTACACTAAAATGTTTAGTAATATTACACCATAAAGACTACAGAATTTTCAGTAGTATTCAGGTTTAAAATTTTTAAAACTGTTTCGTATTGTAGCGATAAAAGAAGGGAAGAAAATAAAGTTACTTGTGCGTGGTAGCCTCTTTTTATAGTTTCATTTTATTTCATTTGTATTTATGTTCATACCCAACTTTCAGCTTTATTTACTGTGGGTTTTAATAGATATTGTACAAGGTTGTCTTAAGTAGAGAGTTTGACGCCTATGATGTTGGTGGATGCCGTAAATAAACAGCGATAGCTGTTGGTCAGGGATTTAGTAAGTGAAGGTCAGGGAAATAGATGTGAAAATTTCAGTTCAGTCAAAGGATTAATTTCTGGCAGACGCTACAACAAATGCAAACGTTTACGTCCTCCTTTTGCACTGGCTTTAGAAATTCAACACATTACATTTTTCCTCAATCGATCGAATACAGAGCATCCTCCTGGACCTGAAGTCTATTTATTTAATAAACATTTTTTTATCAAGTTAGACTTTTTTTTTTTTCAAGCTAATATCTAGAAGAAATTAAAGACTTCTTTGCCGATTACGAAATATTCTGCAATGCTACGTGCACAGGTGATCATCTAAATTTTGGTTTATGTACATAGAATATGTAAATCTGTACATTAAAATGTCAAGAGCTATGAGGATGAATGATGTAGACCTGTTCATTTTCTATTTGCCAATGATGACTTAATGTTTTCTTCTTCACAAATCATTCAAATTATGCTCGGTGGATAGTCAAATATGAAGAAAACCTGAAAAACATTGAAGTGAAGTATCCTGGATTGAAGCAGCAGCGCAGGGCGCAAGAATTTTTTTCATGTACCTTATGACGTAAATTTTGGCCTTTTTTCGAAATGTCAAACTTGTCGTACTCTTACGTCCCTAAGGCCCCCTAAAATCTTGCCTTACGACTCACTTTTTGGTTTCGGGGGTCGGTTCACACAAAATCCCGTTGAGGTTTTTCATGTACTTGATGATTTAAGGAGCTTATACTGCTCAAATGTCCCCGGTGTGACGTGTAAGACAAATGCCAGCTGTCGACCCACAACAGATGGACGGGTCAAAATTTTTATACATTTGACGTAATTTTTCATGTACCAGATCCCTGTCCATGTCCAGTGGTTTTAATAGATGCTGAATTATTTGAAGATACTTGTTTACTCCGAGCATTTTCTTTAGTGTGCTGTATGGATTCGTGTAGTTTGGTAAAGAATTATGCTACACAAGAGGAGTAACAATCAGCATTCACGCAGGGGTTTTTTTTTTCAATGTATGATTTTTTTTTTAAATAATTTTTTAATGTTATCTCATCTTTTAGATTTCGTTTCTGAATAGAGCATTTTCTTAAAAATAAACCTGAAGTCATACAGACACCTGGCATGCGTTTATTTTCAGTTCCCAAACATATGTTTTACCATTTTCAAGGCACCTAACCGTTCTCAAACTTTCGGCATCTTGAGAAAGAGACTACTTCAGAATGGATTCAATAGAAAACGAACAGGCGACGTACCACTTTAAAAGGACTGCACCCACTCCCTGCTTAGAGTTGTGGTACCTCTCCGTAGTTCATCCGAGCGCTAGACTCATTGTCGACCAGCGTGGAGACCAATTGTCGAAGTTGAGACACTACGAAACTACTAGAGAGCGCGTACACGATTTCTTACACATGGAAAGAAACGTTCGTCGAAAACAATGCCGTACCAAGAGAACCAAATGAAATGAAGAACACTCAGATGGATTTTATATATATATATATATATATATATATAAATGTAACGGGAGTGAGAGAGAAATCGAAAAGTTAGTATTGATCTTGTCGTCGAAGTATCGTGTTCGTAAAGCGAATTGTGCCGTCACGAGTGTTAAATCGGACTACTAAGTTTTTTTACGGATTGTAAAGGAGTAGTCGTGTAAATTATTCTACCAAATCTTTTGTTCAATAATGTTCATTTAAAAAGAGCAAATTTCAAAAATGTAGAATCCAAGCGTGTTAGCTACAATTGCTGTTTCTGGTCTGCAATATAATATTCATTTTAATATTCGCCTAGGGATAACATTCCACTTCATTGTTAAACTCATTGTACCATTTTCTTTCGTTATGTTTTCTATAAAGTTTATTCATTGTTTTCCAAATTATCTTTTTCATTTCTGTGGTTGCACTGATTCTCCCCTTTCCTATAAAGTGTTAAAATGAGCAAATTTTATTCTCTTGGGATAGGAAATATAGAGGATCATTCTCTTTCAGCTTTAGAAAGCAATTTAGTCTCCATTAGATGATTTATTCTGGTTTCTGATATGTATTAGACAGAGAATTTTCTTTTAGCCTTGTAGCGCAATGCTCCGTAGCACGGCGTGTTGCATATCGCGCAGCCGCTTGAACAAACTACATTTTACGGATCCTCTTATCCATTATACCTATGATTCCTATCCAACCAGCCTCAGATGATTCGGAGGTCAACCCATCCTTCATCCGAAACTGATACAGGAGTAGCAGTAATGCATTACGATTTCTTTTCTTGGAACTTTCTATATTATGAAATATTCTGCGTACGACGAGTTGTGGTGAGCATGATGAGTTGCCTTTTAAAGTATGTCGTTTAATTCCGTCGCAAAACCCCTGCCCGTGGTCCAGTTACGAGTATTGCGGACTGTGGATCTACACTAGAAAGTTCTACTCTGCTATTTATTCGTACATGATACCTTAGTTTCTTGTTGTATCACCGAGCGAATAACCGAATGATGACTTGAGTTAAGAAATTGACTGCTTGTATAACATTTCCTTCTCTTATGGATATTGTAAAATTAATTGGTGAACATCCTTTGTTTCGGGCTTTTGACACCTCTAACCGGCTACGCGCAGGGTATTCACGCTGCGCACATGTAATCTATATGCAAAAATGAACTGGTCAGAATAGAACGACGATTTTTTTTTAATAAACAATCTCTTGTCATTTTGAATGGGTTGTTTTTGTTCAGATTTGAGTTGTGTGTGTTAAAATAAATGCGAATGGTGCGGGTACTGGATGAACTGTCTACCTTCTATACGGTGATCGAGTAAGCCTCGAATTAACTGTGCAAACAGCAGAAGTATTTTCATGTGACTTGACGCATATGCTTAAGAATTGCATTTTATCTGCTTAGCTAGTCATGTGAAAGTTATTGAAAAAGATAAAAGTTTAGAAAAGCATGGATAAAATCTATCTCTAAGTATGGAAGTTATTCTTTATTGTTTGTTTTAAGTATGGTTAAAAAGGAACCGTTGTCCTCGTAAATGCTCAACGTGTGATTCAACTTACTGTCTATCTGATACTTATAAAAAGAATTAAATCAAAACTAATCTCAGGTTATAATATCTAGTTCGTATCACGGAAGTATGTGTTTTGATAAGGTGCCTGATTATATATATTATATTTCACGTGTTTACATATGCAGCGTTATCATTCTTTCTGTGATAGTTCTATCGCTGATAAGGGCATTTGTGGTGAGTCACTCAGAAGATAAAAATGGTAAATGTGATTATCTGTTTTTAGACACATTAAATTAGTTCAGCTGTCAAAAGGAATATTTTTTTCCTCTTCCAGAATCTGAGCATGATTGTGGGTTATGCAGTTACGGCAGCTGATAGGTGATTAAATTGTAGACTTCTTTTCTTGCTGTAGGATACACAGGTGCTGCTAGCAATGCCTGAGAGAGGGAAGGTATGTATTTTGTAATTTTATAATGCATTTAAGGGTGATGCAATGGTTTTACTGTCTTTTTTTTTATATACTCCATTATGTCCATTTCACAAATAACAAGACAGAATTTCCCTACACAAAACGTTTCGAAGGAAGCATTTTATTTCAAGTTAAAAAGAGTGAATACAAGGTCAGGTTAAAAAGATATTGAAGCTTACGATTTTTTTTTTTTTTTTTGTTTGTTTTTTGTTAAAAGGGAGGAAGGCGCTGATAGATGTCTGATATTGAGATTACAGGGAAATCCTCCAGATGTTTTTGTTGTGTTTAAAAACATGTCGATTGGCTTTATGAACTTATCAAGCAAGTGACTGCTGCTGCTTTTATAATATAGAATTATAGAAGAAATTTTTAACAACAGAGCTGTGAAAAGATTAACAAGATGACAATATATTATTTGTGATAAACGTATATTTCCATTAGTTGCCCAGTATAAAAACAGCAAGACAAATTTTATTAGTAGTTAGTTTTGATTCAGAAGTAATTTCTGATTAAATATAACATCAATGGAAATATTAATAATAATGTTTTTTTCAGACGAATAAGTAAAACTTATTGGAACTGTTTATAATAATACTGCATAAAAGAAAAGATTTTAAATCTCATAGCACATTTTCATTTTCTCCAAAGGTAAGTTAACATCTCTTGGTTTGCTCTTGGGCTGTGTGGCCGTCGGGAACTTTATTCGAAAGACCCATACAGCTCATTGGAACAGACGTCTAGGAATGGCATGGGAGGCAAGTCCCTTCTACGAGTACTTAACAAAGTCCGCATGTATGTCCGTTGGCCACAGAAGCAGAAGTAACAACTTTCAAGACTCATAGGTTAAATTTTCAACATGAATATTACGATAATACGGCACTGTATCCATCCTTAATAAAGAAAAACACAGCTTTCTGACAAGGCTGATTATACTTTAATAACAAAAAGAAACTAAATTGTAACAGTTTCGGAAGTACACTACCTCCTTCTTCAGACTGCACTCGACAACTAAATCTAGAAAATTACTTAAGCAAAAAGGAGATCGTCTTTTACTTTCCACCAATCAGGGGCCAGTACTAATTAAAAGTTCACTTTTTTTCCCCTAGCGCTGCCCTCCCTCGGGGGAGCGCACGTGCAATGCATTTGACAAATTTGTTCAACCCAGAGGTCAAACACAACTTTTATCAGATAATTGCTGATAATTCCTTCGTATAAATAGTTTCTCACGAAAACAAATCCCTCGTTATATCGGTTTAAACAAAAGAACTAAAAAGAAGAGACCTTACAGAATAACTGGTGTGCTCAAAATTCAATGAATAGGTTTATACAGTTACCTTCTAACAAATTCAAAAATACGAGAAGCAAATAATAAATAAAGTAAAA